>JAFFST010012156.1:57486-83940 GCA_022414735.1 Noturus placidus | reverse complement strand
GGTTCTAAGGACTCTGGACTCCATTTCCCATCAGCCACTGCAAGTCACATGTTTTTGTGCACCTGATTCACGTTTTGGTTAATGAGCACTGGTGGGTATATATAGTTGGGTTTTGCACTTAGTCTGGGTCTTTCGTTAATTGTGTTTAGACTCCTGTTTCTGTGTTCCTCGGTGTTTTGTTTCATGCCCGTGTTTTCATGTATCAGTCCTAGTGCTAGTTTAATGCTTCTTTGTTTAGTGGTTTTTGTCTTTGTTTTGAATTGTTATTATAATAAAATATTGAAAATCCAGCGATTGCATCCGACCCCTTTACGCGCCCGTTACAGTATGACTGCTTGTGTGACCTATGCATCTGTTTTTACCATGATCTATCATTTATGTTTTCACTGCAATGCGCCAGTGTACTAATGTACAAATAAAGTGAATTATTTGAATTTGTATCGAGTGTGATTAAGTACACACTAGCCTTGATTATCCATATTTATAAAGAAAAAACAAGACAATGAAAATATAATGACTAGAAAGTAATAAACTCAATGTGTAAAAAAGACATCCTTGCTTTTCCTCACAATCATGCTCATTGTTGTGCCTGCCGGTGACTAGCAACCAACTTCCTGTTTACACCTGTATGCGCATGCCCAGTGTTTATGGATGGTCATGTGACATGCGTATTTGGTCATCTAGTGTGGACGGAGATCGTTTCTGAAACACAACGGAAACCCCAGTGTGGACGAGGATCAATAACGCACTAGTGTAAACAGGGCCTCACACACACAGCCATTGCAAAGTATACGCTCAGTTACATTTAGTCTCTGCTGTTACCAAGCCTTGATACCTTGTTTGTTTATTCTGGTTTTGACTTTGTTCTTGTTTTCAACCTCGTCTTTTTGCGTTGCCTTGTTTGGACAGTTTGCCTGATTGCCTGACCTCTGCCTGTATTTATTTATTGATTTCTGCTTGATCCCTTCGACTTATTTTATTAAACTGCCATACCTGCACTTGCTTCCGTCCTAAACCTCATTACATGACAGTTAGTCTAGTTTTGTCACAATAAATGAGTCTCCTGTAGCAAGGTCTAGCAAGAATTTTCAACTCTCTCATTCTTTTAAAGGCTAATATCAATCTCTTGTATGTTTCTCTGCTTTAGTACTTCACATGGCCCCAATATGTGATCATAATTCAAAGTTCTGTCCCTCCCTTCTACTGACTGGCTCACTTACATACTTTTCAGTTTTACAGCTCTCTAATTGCAAGGCAGCAATGAAGCCATGAAGGCATCTGACTGGCCCATGTTTTAATTTTATTAGACCACAGGAAAAAACATGTTGTTCTTTGAAATGTTCAAGGTTTTTCTTGACTGTGATTACACAGTTTTGATTTCCCCCCATTTGGACTCTTTTTTTTTTTTTTTACTGTTAACAAATCCAGATGGACCCAGTCTGTTCCTTGCACGCCTACACACAATTCTGATAAGGTATTAGTGAGGTTTTATAGTGACTGCAGTTTATGGAGTTTATGGTAGGCAGATTTATGGTGTATGGACTATTGTATGTCTTTCTGAGCTTTCTATTTGGCACTCCAGAGTACAAAACACCACATATTTTTCAAACCAATTTAAAGAAGGAAATACTCGCCTACAATGTAGCCCATGTATGCAGTATACTGAAGATTACAAAAAGACAGAGATGAATCACCTCACCAACAACCAGAATTGGATTAAAACCCAATGCACAGGCCAATGCAATTTATAGGTGTGGATTTCTCCACCACTTTGTTACAAAATTGTTTCAGAAATTAACATTTCTAAATAATCTTTGTGAAATTTAGGCATGGCATTGACAATCGGCAGATCACTACATCACCAAATGTCCTCCACATGGCTTTTGAATTGTCCTATGGTAAACACTCTCAATATGGACATAATTAGGACGTCTCTACTGAAGTCTTCCATTCTCTCGGCTCCTCAATAGACCCTGCAGATTTAAGGAAAGAATCTTGCAACACTATACGGACAGAACTCTTCATCCTCTTCCTTTCTAGTACAGCTCCAGCTAAAGTCATCTTCCCATAAAGCGCAGTCCAACAATATTAAATAATGGTAAAAGGACATCACATTCAGCTCCAGTTCTCTTATTGTCATCAGGTTTGTTGAAAATTTACATCCTGTGCTGGCAGGAATGAGCAGGAGGCTGTGGTTTGTCTGACGACACCCTGTCAAAATGGCAGAACACAAACATTTTAAAGTTTTTGTAGGCCAAGAGAAGATCACTGTCCTAACACAGAGGGCATGTGCTGTCTCCCTGGGGCTATGCCGCACATGCTTGCTGTGTTTACATGGAAAGGTCTGCGTTGACATCCCTGTAAGACCTCGTAAATGTGCTCTCTGACAGGGAGTGCAGCTGCAGAGTGGGAGCATTGGACTGGACATTCACACGTCTCTCTCTCTTGCTTTCATTTGCATTTTATAAGACAATAAATGTAGCTTCAGTGTTTGTCCAAGGTCGATGGAGTAGAGCTGCAGTGAAAGGGTTGTGATCTTGCATGTTTTGAACTCTCCAAAAGATCCCAAAGATAAAATGAAATACGCATTTATATCCACTGTTTACATTGAGATGAGTGAAGCCAAAAGTGAGAGAACACTTCAGCTAAGCAGTTTATATGTGCTTGAGAGCAACGGCAGTTGCAGTAGAATGGGAAAAAAAAATTTTTGTAAAAGCTTTGTAATTTCAGAGACATAGTGAAAATAGACTTGTGGTAGAAACACAAACACAGTATTTAAAGTACTGTGTATATATAATAGAATAGATAATGCCTCTTGGCTCTCTGGAACTTGTAATCTCCACATATTCACATCTAGAATAAATTGACTGTGTCCCCTAACACTATTTTGGAATCTAAGTCAATTTAGGTCACACTTAGTGTCCTAAGTTTGATTTTCCATCAAATAATTTAAGGACCAGACGTTTATTTACTGCCTGACTTGTTGAAGGCCTAAAGCTTTTCTCAAAGCATCAGTGTCTGGCAATCACTCTGTTAATAGATCACAGCTGTGACAACATGAAGAAAGCTGAAACCACAACAACATCTGACCAGAATGCACTCAGCTTTGACAAGAAAATATCATCAGAATCACAAGGCCAAATGAGTACCTAATCATATATGTTTGTTCAAAAACTTTGTTATTTATATAGAAAATCAGGCCAATAATAATAGTACTCAGGGTTGTTTTTTTTTTTTCATTTTACAATTGCCACAAGCATTTCCTCATTATTATGAAAAACATATTACTATCTATGGACCTGAAGCTGATAAGGCAAATTCTAAATTTTGTATTATATCAAGTATATCTACAGTCTCCTCTCAGTGAATGTAGTGCTCTTACAAGGTTTAGAGGTTTAAACTACTCCCTGTGGTAAAAGGGTGCAAAACTATCAATCCTTAGCCTTTGATCTACAGTAGCCCTCGACCTACTGTTTTATGGCTCCAAACTCTAGTGTCTGTAACCTCAGTTCTAAAGCTTGCACTAAATCATCTACCAGTTTCTGCACCTATCACTTTAAAGCTAGAGCAGAACTGACAAAAGAGACAGAAGCCAAGACCTCATATGGCTCAAGAGCACAACTGCTCATCTTTACAGAGGAAACCCTAGTGGAATGGAAGGCAGATGGCCCTGAGTTCCAGCTTTATAGTAACCTGAGGAATTATGACCTTCATGCTGCCTGACTGGATGCCAGCACCTGCAGACAGATATGTGCACAAACTGCTCTGATAGCACAGGAAGTTTCAGGAATGGGAGGATCAAAAACAAGCTTGCTGAGATATTAAATGCATGTTTTCTTCTCTCTAAATGGAAGTGTGAGCTTTGTTGCACATCACTGCCAGGAAATTGAATTGTCTTTATCGATCCCCTTTATGAATACATTCTGGGGCGAAACATTCTTCCAAGGTTATTTAAACTTACATAAAAGTGTTTTTTTTATAAGCTAGGACACACTTGATCTAAATGCACCTAATACAGCTTAATGGCAGCCTATCATCTGTGGGATGCCATTAAAACGGAAGGAAACAAAATTGACATGTCCATGTGTGAAAAGCTATCTGTATTTTTACCCCAAATACTTTGTTTCTCAAAGAAATCTAAAGGAAAATCTATTCCATGTAAAATTATTTTGAATTTTGTTTTAGTCTTAACATTCTTGTTAACTTTTTTCATTGCTAAAGTAAAAATATAACATTTTATGTGGCAGCATGGTGGCACAGAGCACAGATTTGCTGCTTTAACATTGTTTTTTGCTGGCTTTTGCCACAGTGTAAGTGTATGGCACAGTTGCTTTGATAAATGCTTTTACATAACACTAAACGTTTTATTTTACCATTTGATAAGTCAACTACTGATAATCCGCTGACTTTTTTTGAGCACAGTAAGAGGTGATGTAAAGACAGCCTCACCTGCTTGGTTGGTAGTTATAGTGACGCTGGCATGCTGGCGCATGGCAGGTGCCAGAGAGGAAACTCCATTCTCTGCCTCAATCTCAAAGGTATAGTTAGTGTGTGCCAGCAAGTCAGCCACAGTCACTGTGGTGTTCAGGAGGCCTGAAGCACGGGGAAGGAAACGCACAGCCCCTCTGCATGGCTCGCATTGTTTAGACCCAGCCAAACAACGCTTACACACTACTTTAAAAATCAAGTCTTTCCTGCCACCTGTGTCTTCTGGCCAACTCCAGTCCAGGATCACTGACGTCTCGTTGATTACTGAGATCACATTCCGGGGAGCAGAGGGGGGACCTAATAAAAAAGAAAGCAGGCATATGGGCACGATACTATCCAGCATAGAATTTAAGGCTGTCCTGACATTTTATGAGTTTTGAACTCAGCATATGCAATTTTGAACATATATATAACAACATATGTTTTGAACATATTACATAATAAATGAATTTAGAACTGCATATCTTTTTGTTAAAATTATGGCATTACCTCACATTTTAGGGGTATGTATGAAAAAGACTGCAGTGTTAATTTTAAAGGAAGTGGGGATAGCATGTAGGCAGTCCGATTTCATCTGATTGCAAAAGCAGACCTACAAAAAAAAAGGGTAGACATTTGACTGGGACTCACCGCTCTTTCCATATGATCACAAGAGCAATTTTGAAATGACATCTGAGGATAAGGAATGGAGCAAGACACCAAATCTGTCCAGACCTTAAACAATCTTAAATTGCTGCTGGCTCTGCTCTGAAGATGTAGTAAGTAGTGCGGATGGTTAAGAGGGGATTATGTTTCAAGATAAAAACTAGCATTTGGTCATTTGATTTGACATGAAGAATTTACAGAGAGCAATGTTGTACCAAGTGCTGTCTACTTAACTCTGACTAAGATCTCCTAAAATCTCCTAAAAGACAAAGAATGAGAGAAGGATTCACCCTTGCATTAAGGAAAGACTCATTGCACAACGTGGCCCTCCCACACACAAATATACTTCAGGATTATGTAAGTCTTATCCATTTTAATGCTGCCATAAGTCAGCATGTAAGATCGATTATGAGATGCACTGCAAAGATGATGCATATAATAACATCATTAAAATGGCTTTCTTTATAATTTACCCAGGACTTATTACTTACAATGCTTGAAACAAAAAGGATTTCTTTTTTCAACAGAGCACTGCAAAACTACTTTAACCTTCCTTTATAATGAAGAGAAATCAAATATAATCCTTTTCAATTTCATAAGGATAAGAAAGACATAAAGTCGATACAAACCACAGACATAAACAATCTTGTCTGCCTACAGGTCAGGGGAAATGTGGAATTCTGTTGCGGGTTAACATCTTTGCCAGAGCACAGCATCCTTTGATCTGGACTTATAATAGAAATCACAGTGTGCCATTTAACGTTAACAGACTGGCTGGCCTGCCAGCAGGAGCATGTGAGGTGTGCCGGAGTAAGCTATCCATTACACACACACACACACACACATACACACCCCCATTCTGACAAGCAGCTCAGCTCCATGCTCACTGAGGTGTGAATGTGGCATTCAGGGCCACTATAGACTTAAATTTGCAGTGCTACCACAACACAGAGCCACCACATATTCTGGGCCCATGACTTTGAGAGTGTGACATATAAGAGCTGGTTGTGTGGTGCTGAGAGGTAAATGGTTTACATGCTATTGATTAATGTACCAAATATGTAACATCCGCTCCTTTCTACTGCAGTCCTTTTCCTCACGTTGAGGATTTATGCTATTGAAAATGCAAGTTTTATGGGCTCATAAAAAGGAGATGGGTAGAAATAAACAGATCTATTTTTATATACTAAAAGCAGGCATAAATATGTGCACCTTTGAAATGGCTGGCAGTGAATAAACACAGGATCTTGCAGAATTACACAAAAATTACACAAGGTCTACAAAATTACACAAACATTCAGCAGTGATGTATAACTAAATCTGTAGTATGTAGCTATAGCATGGACTAGAATGTAAAATGCAAATAGTTGTTGAACATCTCTAAAGAATACTAAGGGGGCTTTCACACTGGCAGTTTAGTACAAAATAGAGCACGGTTTGCATGAAAAATTGGTAAACTGAAAGCTGTCATGCGGGCCCGGAAGTGCACCATGGTACCAAACCCGAGACTCCC
Organism: Noturus placidus; assembly: GCA_022414735.1. Classification (NCBI taxonomy): domain Eukaryota; kingdom Metazoa; phylum Chordata; class Actinopteri; order Siluriformes; family Ictaluridae; genus Noturus; species Noturus placidus. Next base: position 77,294 of record JAFFST010012156.1, on the reverse strand, counting down.
TGTAGGAGGTGGTCTGAAACTGTGCTGAAACTGTGCTGCGAGTCCCATGAATGTGAACGCAACTTGTACTCGGGTCCGCACTTGTTCAGGAAGTAAAGTAACCTGCACATGTGTTTTAGCCGATGATGACATGATTAGTTTCCACAACACACGTGTACTATGAGATGACAGGGGAACTCTGAGAAGAGGTCCACTGCTGCACTCAATAGCACCAAAATAAATAAATAATAATATAAAATAAATAATAAAAAAATGTATATATACAATGCATCCGGAAAGTATTCACAGCGCTTCACTTTTCCCACATTTAGTTATGTTACACTCTTATTCCAAATTGGATTCAATTATTTATTTTCCTCAAAATTCTACAAACAATACCCCATAATGACAACATGAAAGAAGTTTGTTTGAAATCTTTGCAAATTTATTAAAAATAAAAAACAAAAAAAAGCACATGTAAATAAGTGTTCACAGCCTTTGCTCAATACTTTGTTGAAGCACCTTTGGCACCAATTACAGCCTCAAGTCTTTTTGAGTATGATGCTACATCTTGGCACACCTATTTTTGGGCAGTTTCTTCCATTCTTCTTTGCAGGATCTCTCAAGCTCCATCAGGTTGCAAAGCCATTTCCTGATCTCTCCAGAGAATCGGGTTCAAGTCTGGACTCTGGCTGGGCCACTCAAGGACATTCACAGAGTTGTCCTGTATCCACTTCTTTGTTATCCTGGCTGTGTGCTTAGGGTCGTTGCCCTGTTGGAATATAAACCTTCACCCCAGACTGAGGTCCAGAGCGCTCTGGAGCAGGTTTTCATCAAGGATGTTTCAGTACATTGCTGCAATCATCTTTGAAAAACATCCCCACAGCATGATGCTGCCACCACCATACTTCACTGTAGGGATGGTATTGGCCAGGTGATGCCTGGTTTCCTCCAGACATGATGCTTAAATTCAGGCCAAAGAGTTCAATCTTTGTCTTGGTCTGAGAGTCCTTCAGGTGCCTTTTGGCAAACTCCAGGTGGGCTGTCATGTGAATTTTACTGAGGATTGGCATCTTTCTGGCCGCTCAACCATACAGGCCTGATTGGTGGAGTGCTGCAGAGACGTTTGTTCTTCTGGAAGGTTCTCATCTCTCCACAGAGACATGCTGGAACTCTGTCAGAGTGACCATCGGGTTTTTGGTCACCTCCCTGACTAAGGCCCTTCTCCCCCACTCGCTCAGTTTGGCCAGGCGGCCAGCTCTAGAAAGAGTCCTGCTGGTTCCAAACGTCTACCATTTACGGATGATGGAGGCCACTGTGCTCATTGGGACCTTCAATGCTGCAGAAATGTTTCTGTGCCCTTCCCCAGATCTGTGCCTCGATACAATCCGGTCTCGGAGGTCTACAGACAATTCCTTGGACATCATGGCTTGGTTTGTGCTTTGACATGCATTGTTAACTGTGGGACCTTATATAGACAGGTGTGTGCCTTTCCAAATCATGTCCAATCAACTGAATTTGTCAGGTGGTGTGTCAGGTGGACTCATATCAAGTTGTAGAAACATCTCAAGGACGATCAGTGGAAACAGGATGCACCTGAGCTCAATTTTGAGTGTCATGGCAAAGGCTGTGAATACTTATGTGAATTAATATGAATGTGAACATATATGAACGTGCATTTTTTGTTTCTTATTTTTAATAAATGTGCAAAGATTTCAAACAAACTTCTTTCATGTTGTCATTATGGGGTATTGTTTTTAGAATTTTGAGGAAAATAATGAATTTAATCCATTTTGGAATAAGAGTGTAACATAACAAAAATGTGGAAAAAGTGAAGCGCTGTGAATACTTTCCGGATGAACTGTAGCTAGTGAGTCAAGTTTTGTTCTTCTTGAGCTTTATAAGGTGAATGCAAATACACCATGGTTGGAAAGAAATAAAGTGAGTCAAAACCAGAACAACACTGCGGGACACCGGCAACAATTGCACTCTGATTTGCAATTGAAAACCACTTAAATGAGCTTTACATTTAAACAGATCATATTAGGAAAAGGCTTAATTTCATTTCATTTTGCTTCAGTACTTTCACCATATAACCTAATTTCTCCTACGCAGTTTAAAAGACAGACTTGTTCAAATGAAAAGTGCATCTAATGTCTAAAACGTAAATTAACGGTACGTGCTTAGGTGAAAACAAAATGTCAGGACAGCTCTTGATGCCACAAATATATGCGACATTTATCAGCATAACATGACTGCTTTAGATGTCACATAAGAGATACATTTTCACACTTAGCCACAGAAAGCAACACTTTAAAAACATTTTTACATCTGAATCAGCTTTGAATCAATGTCGTGGTTTATGAATAATGTGCAATTGAATGACACATGTAGGAATTTTTGTCAATGCTGTGTACCATCTGCAGCCTTGTCTATAAAAGAGAATGGACTAGCTCTCTAGGAGACTCATTGCCTGGGAGACACAATGTCTAATTGGACTAATATAAGAAAAATCAGAAACCTAATCAGATTGAGCCTAAATATATCCATAAATCCCAGAACAAACTAAAAAAAAAACCAACCAAACAAACAAAAAAAACCATCAGACGTGGTGTGAAAACAGTACAGAAAAGAATGTTTAAAACATAAGTGAGGGTATTGTGTTAAAATTGCCGTACATTAAATTAAGCAGTTGTCAGTTAATAAAATAAATACTAAAGTGTTAAAAAGTGTGCATGTCAAAATGTGGTAAATGTTTTTAACACGGACTCACACTTAGAAATTCATTACTATTCATATGATTTAGATTATGCAAAGTTACAGGTGCTGAATTTAAAGTTGCAGTGTTTTAAATGTTGTCCATAAAATAGATTTAAAATGCACAGTAATGTTATAAACTTGGATTCTGTGGGAAATAAAATATTTTAATCATTATATTGAATGTTGATTGATATGTACTTGCAATATGTATTTGGAAGGTTTCAAATAAAGTGTCCATAGACATGGAAAAAAATAAAGTAAGAGTATTACTAATAAGAGTACTCTAAATTAACAAGAGTAGCATTCATTTCCAATTATATACTCGTGTAAAATACAAAGTACTTTCCATTTCTAATTTAAGTACGTAACTGTTATCTGTATATCACATGATGCAGGAGAAATGATTCTACATTAGCGTGTTGATTTAGCTGTGCCTGATCCTCTCTACATTTGAGCTTGATAACGGTGCAGTTATAAATACATACGGGTACAGGCCATTGACACAGGGTCTCCATCCGCACGGAAGTAGTTCTTCTCACAGCTGCAGTGCACAGCCCCCTCCTTGTGGGTGTAGCTGTGCGGGGGACACTTTGAACACTTCATATTCCCAGACGAAGCCTTATAGAAGCCAGGCCGGCAAGCTGTCAAAGACAAACATGAGCGGAAGACAAATTAGAATGCGTAAAGATTTTAACCAACAAAGTAATCCATTACCTCATTAACATACTGCCACCTTTAATGGACCGGATGATTTCACATGACAATATCCGTTAGAGGATGCACTGAAAAGACTTACTTAAATCAACCCAAAACACTCAGAGCATGGAGAGTGAACACTGAATATGTGTGAAGAGTATGAGGATGAGAATAGGTTTGTTCCTTTAAGAAGAAGGGGGAATCGTGTGCCAGACTGAAGCCTGGTGATAAAACTTATTTAAAAATGTGCTGCTACTCTCTCCCTTTAGTGACACGTAGAGTAGATGTTGCATGAATTATGCAAATATACCTCTTAAAATGGAAAAAAAAGAAAGCTCTCTTTAAATATCTCTGGTATTAAATTGTGCTCAGCAGCTCATCTGCTCCTATTCTTGATAATCCCATTCCATTATACATAAAATTTATGTAAAAATTATGACAACCCCGCTAATTACAGGGGCTCACACATCTGCATTCCACTCTTTTCTTTTTGCAGGCTCAATACTTGTCACTTGATATCGTTGTCAAACCAACACTTTTAAGTCTGCAAGAAGATTTTTCTCAATTGCATTTCATAGCTCTTCTGTGGAATTTACAGCAGTTTGGTTGAATTATATCTCTCAGGGAATGCAGTACAAGATCATTTGAACACATAATACAAGGCTCTCTTGGGTTTGATTGTCACTAGCAGATCTGTGACTGTTATTACACATTGTCGGACACTCACAGTTCTATATCACTACTGAGCATCTAATGATTTTTCTCTGTAGCAGCCCTGCTGTGTGAGCATATCAGGAAGGCACGAGGCCATGTGATATATGAGAAATCAGGTTTACATTAACCTACTGCTCCTTGGAGAATACAACAGCCACTGTAAAAACCCCAGATGACAAAAAAAAAATCAGTGGTGCCTATTAGCCCGAGTTATGGGAAATCAAATGTGACACAGTGCTTCCATGGCAAATCGGGAATCACAGAGTCCCAAATGAGATAAGCATTCAGTGTGCATAGCTGGGAGACACTTGACTGCAAGATGAAAATAGCAAACATGACTCGATTTATTTAGTGCTTAGCCTTGAGTGTGTTTCAACAGTACACATGAAAAGAGATCAAACTGATCAAATAACTAAAAATAGAAATGACACATACACAAGAGACCCTTTCTACTTATGAGGCCATTGGAACTATATGTCATGGGAAAAATTTGGTGCTTTGCTTCAATCATGGTAGTGCATTTCCTGGACAGCGCTTTAATGGAAACTTGAGAGGTAATCATTCCTGGTGACATCTCTGTCTCATCTCTCACAGCCTTTATATGTAGGGAAGTCATAGGGTATGAATGACATTAAACAGAGGCTGGCCTTCACTTCCTCTACATCTACATCACAATGTCCTCAGCTGTTCAGGTGATCCCTGTCTAACTGTGCAGAGTGTGATGAAATAGAAGTGAGGCTGTATTTCTCACTTGTTGGTTGTAGTGAGCAACCCACCTTACTTATAAATGTGTGCACAAATGTGTGTGTGAAAGATGGGGAGAGAAAGAGGTGCTATTATTGATTGCACATGTGCTATGAAGAGACACTGGAGCTGGCTTCCAGTCTAACAGGCTTGGAAGGGGGGTGACTTTGGAGAGTCACAGAGGTGATTTCTCATCCAGGGCTTTTTCAGCACACTTTAAATACACACTCAGTCTTCATCTGGACACAAAGGCACTCTCTGAGGAGTGATGCTTAATTAGGATATGACAGATGATATTATTTTGCCCACCTTTGTTATGTAGGGTTTAATGGTGAAGGGTCTGTAAATACGCAACATATTTTAAGACACTGTTTACAGTGTATCATAGTGTATATACTCTGTTCAGTTATACACATAACTGTTATATCTATTATATACGTATGTCTGATTATTATATATGGTGTCTACATGGATTTCAACTGGGGGTTGAAATGAATTTCTGTACACTGCACATTTACTTGTGCAGAATAAGTATGATAAATAAAACCTTACAATAAAATCACACGAGCTGTGGATGAACTTGAGCTAGTCAACAGCTCCACATCAATCAATATGGCATCACAGAAAGTGCTGGCTGGATTCGTTTACTGTTACACCCTTACAGTAGCTCACTACGAGTGGACGGCTATGGGGAACAAATGCATTCATTCAGCAGCTCCTGTTCAGACTAATTGCCTGTGAAACTGAATCTGTCTCAGTAGAGGGCTGTAGATGCTCCTTCCCTGGGGACCTCCGAACAAAGGCCAGGTCAGAATCCCCACTCCAAGTGCCATTCACACATTGCAAGTGTCTGCTGTGGTTATTCAAAATAGACATTTCCTGGAAGCCTGTTTCTGCTTCACAGGCAGGAAAATGAAAAATCTAGACATTCGCTTGATCAATCAATTCCAGTCACAATATACCTTCATCTATAATTAAAGTGTTGAGTGATTGTCTCCTTCACTGTAAAGGAGGAGGAGGAACATTCTTTTGTTCCTGCAATCTGCAGAAAACATAAAACCATATACCATTAAAGTGCAAATTTTTAGATGCCATGCAATGCCTGACTGCATTCTAGTACATTAGGCAAAATATTAAATCAAAGACTAATTAAAGCACACACATGGGTTTCATCTTTGGGCTTAATCGCATCACAACCAGCCTGAAAACTTCAAGAGCTCTTCTATACCGCTTATCCTTCAGGGTCTAGTGGAACCTGGAGCCTATCCCAGGGAGCATGGGGCACAAGTCGGGGTACACCCAGGACAGGGAGCCAATCCATCGCAGGGCACAAACAAATACACATTCACACACCCATTCATACACTAGAGACACTTTGGATATGCCATTCAGCCTACCAGGCATGTCTTTGGACTGGTGGAGAAAACCGGAGTACCCGGAGGAAACCCCCGCAGCACGGGGAGAACATGCAAACTCTACACACACACACAGGACGGAGCTCAGCTCTCATGAAGTCTCTACTCAAATGACCTCTAACTGTGATCAGTGTCTGCTGGGTGTTACTATATAGAACTAACTCATTGTCTTTTAGTGCTTTTGTGCCAGACAGTGTGACAATGCCTGGTAAATTAACTGTCATGTTGTATTTAAATTTTTTTACTCTTACATGAGCTGTACCACATGCCCATCTGATTTCGTGACCCATATTTGTCCAGGTATCAGGCAATCTTATTTGGGACATATAACTGTAGGTAGAAATATTGCAGATCATTGATTAGTCAAATGCAATTGACCTGATAATGCCTCTGGTTACAGTTTTACTGGTGGACAGTATAAGACAGCAATCCTCAAATAGTGTAGTCTCTCAGATAGTGTAGTGAGTTTCTACTCCTTTTGAATGTCATTTTCTGGTGGGCAATATCACAACTTAGGCAATATCACAATTGTGTTACAGAGTTGAATGTTTTAGATTTGTTTTTTCTTATCCACAGATTTTTTTTTATTACTGATATTTAGCTTTATTTTATTTAATTGATTGATTTTTAACTAATACTCCACATTAAAGTCACAAAATATTATTCACGTTTCTGTTCATTATATTGTACACACTCCCTATTGCCTTTTGATATCCAGCCACACAATGTTTTTGTTTTACAAAATGTAATCCTGGGTTTGGATTTGTTACAGCGACATCACATGCCACTCTGTCTAGCAGAAAATGCTTTTTGTCAAATTTTAAGTGCAGATCACATTTGCTTTGAGTTACTTCAGTCTTTATGGGATATTGGGACTAAGCCAAAAAGTCCCATGCTTTACTGGAAGATAAGCTGATATCTTGATATCTAGTAAACATGCCAATGAGTGATTGTAAGTAGTAAATACAGTAATCATATTTCAGAACTCTCTCTTTTTCTCTCTCCCACTCATGCACATGATAATATTACTTTATTTACATTGATTAAATAAAAGCTACAGTTCTTATGAAAAATAAAATCCCACAGCTAAATGCAGCCACTTACAAAACAGATGCATTCACACAGAGACATGCACACATAAATCACAGATCCAAATGCTTAGCCTTGCACTCACATGAGCTATCTCCCACTGAGTGGGCCATTTGTAACTGCTTGTACACAGGAGAGCCCAGCTGTAGCACAGAGCGTGGCCTGAAATGTGATCAGGGCTCGTCAGCGAGTCTATGTTTGTCCTGGAGCCTGTACAATAGCACTCTCATAGGAGAATGAGGCTACCTCACCCTGAATCAATACACACTGCCTTGTAAACAACTCCAATGACATCCCATATCAGCTGGACACCCCCAATAGCATTGCTCGGTTTGGATAGAAAACGTTTTCACCTAGTAGCGTAAACAATATCTTTGAATTTACTAAATTATAGTGTACTCAGTATTCCTGATTGGCTACATTCTTGCACAAACAAACAAACTCCTGACACAGTAAAATAGAACCTGACATCAAGAACAGTGCAAATGAAGGGAACACTTCCAGATTAAAATGTGTGTTAGAAGGGGACAGTGGAGCTTTCTATCATGGTGAAATGAGAGGTCAGTGCAGTTCTGCTCCACTGCAACCTTGCCAAAAGAGTGCCACATCTAGCACATTCAATACACAAATGATTTCCTGGTTCCACAGAGTGGTTCTCCTGCTCTTTTTTTCCACAAGGTCAAGGCAACTTTCACGCCAGCAGGACGCCTTACCTCTCCTCACTAACTCTTATCGAGATTTGATCAGATGTTCTGTGCAAAGTCCATTCCTCAGCGAAAGAAAGAGTACTCAGACCCAGAAGCAGCAGATCCAGAGTGAGACATCTAAACCCACTTCATTTGCGACTGATATTAGCATAGTAATTTGCACCATGCTTCAGGGACTGTTTACACCTTCAAACATGTGTTTGTGAGCTACAAAGCCGCTCCCATGCCCACACCTTCCCCAAGCTGCTCATCAGGCGCATTTCTCATTCAAATCAGACCAGGATCAGATTGCTTAATTAGGCAGTCCAGAACACAGTGCCAATTTTCTAAAGTGAAGCTCCAAATGTGAAGAGACTCTTTAAGGCCATTTTGAAAGGAATAAGCCACTACTCTAGTACCATTAGCTTATAGTTATCAGCACAAACACCAATCTGGGACTGAAGAGGCACCACATAAAGTGTCTGTTCAACAGATTCCTCATTCAGTGCTTGGCACAGTATTCGCATTATATGTTTCAGAGTGTTTCATTTTGATTAGCTTCGGCTGTAGTGAATACACTGCATCAAGGGCAGCAATAAACATTTTGCTCTTCCATTAAAGCATCAGTGGGATGCAGGCACTGGTACTGATGAGCTTAAAACTATGCTCTGTGTTATCTTATAAATGCTCTCTGTCACTACAAACAAACTATGCAGCCACTCTATGTACAATGAGCTACAGCAACACAATTTTAACACAACTCTCACACAGTAATGACTATGTTTCTTGATGAATTTACCTTTAAAAATACTCACCAATTAATTGTAGCTATATCTTAAATCTGACAATGTGAGTCATAATATTGTGCATGTGCACTTATCAATATTCAGTAAAGGCATCAATGTAGAGACATTAGAGTGAACCAGTACGGGAAAGTGCTTTGGACGATCAATTTTTTTTATATTTACAGGCCAAGCAAACAGTTCAAGACAAAAGGAGAAGCGACATAACATTTGAGGAGAAAGCTAGTACGGTTCGACCTCATTAAAAGCAATATTTCATTTCAAACACCTGAATACTGTCAAGCCATGTTCTCTCTCTCTCTCTCTCTCTCTCTCTCTCTCTCTCTCTCTCTGTGTGTGTGTGTGTGAGTCACTCTCATATCTTTCCTGGTGACATCTCTGTTAGGCAGCTTTTCCCCTGGAACAGCAGCCACTGGCCTTGCCGAAGGAAAGACGCACACATACACACCTATGCAGATAGATATACACACTAACACCTTACAGATAGATAATGTGGCATACGTATGTAATACAAAACTGTGATTTCAACAGAAAACACATCAGAATCAAGTCATCATATTGTAATTAGTAAATATGCGGAGTGTGTTCATGCATACATACAGGCTGTGCACTGTTTATCCTCAGGAGAAAGTGAAAAAGTGCTGGTGCAATGCCTGTTCAGTTTTACAGTGCAGTGTACTGTATTTGTTATAGAAATTCCCCAGTGTACTTTAACTGCTCAAATTTCGTAGGTATTAGGTGAGCAAGGCCCACAGTTACCAAGAAATTTTTGGGTTCTGGGTCACTGTCTGTACTTAAGGTCAATGAATATCCTGTTTGATACAGACATCTTTCACTAATTAAACACATGCCTGTCATTTGTTCAGAAAGTGTTCAATTTGCTGATTTAAAATGAATGAAGGTATGTCTTGATGCTCAAAACACTCAAAAGCATGCTTTTCTACAAAACACATATGCTTCTTCATAAATCATTAGTTAGACATGAAGAAAAACTCACACCAATATGACAACCTGGTGTATATTCTAAAATTAGGATGGAATTAAGATGTCTATGACTAAGGGTGTAAAACTCGGACCCCTGTTAAAATCCCAGTTTTTTTGGGAAGTAAATAAATGACACTAAGATAAGTAAAATAATTACACTAAGATAAATCATATCAGATCCTTTCCCACATTTAAATGTGAAACTCCAGAGTATACAAAGAACATGAAAAACAATCAGAAACACCCTTTAATTTTATTCCACCACTCAGACTTTTTGGGATTTTTAGTTGGATTCAGGTCTGGGCTCTGGCTAAATCATTCAGAAACATTGATCTTCTTTTTGTTTAAGCCATTTCTTTGTTGATTTGAATGTATGCTTTGGGTTATCTATATGAAAATTACTTTTGAACATGAGATTGAATGTGATTGGTTCATTCTGAACACAGCCACATACACAATTATAAAAGGGTGTGCACACTTATGCAACAAGGTTACTGATTGTCAATTAATTTTTATATGTTGTAATTTTACATTGAGGGTGGAAAAAGGTCTGACGATGTATCTTGCTTTAATTTATTTCACAAAAACTTGCCATTTTAACAGGGGTGAGTAGATGTTTTATATCAACTGAATCTGAAGTATGATTGTCATTTTGTTTAAACTTGAGGGCATGTCCCTGAACAAATTTGCACACATATACACACACAAAGATGTGTGACAGCAGAGAGCTAAATAGAGTTCTGCAACCTTTTCCACATAATTTTCCCCAAGCTCCTGGATATGACTGGGTCAGTCAGTAATTTTAGGACACCATTTCACTGAAATCCCCTGACATGTCTCAATAAGCCACCATGATGCCTGCAGCAAATTGAGCAGATGAGGAGTGGGAGCCAAAGAAAGAGGGAAATAGCTTTGTAACAACTAAGCCTATTAGCATAGTTTTCAAAGCCTTTTGGAATGTGTTTCTCCCTGCCTGAGTTTTGGTCCTCCTTCTTGGCTATATTGTAAAGAATGTACAGCTCTCAGACAGAAGGCACCACAATAGGAGTCCTGCTTTGGCCACCACCTAATCCCCTATTGTGGCAGGTTTATGGCCGTCCCTTTCTGTGCCACTCATGGCCCACCGTTCCTCCGGAGACCTTGGACCACACGGAATCCGCTGCAACTGATAAATCTCTCCCACAGACAAAGGCAGAACAGGGTCAGCCAAGGGTTCAGGGATTGTGCTGGTCACTTTTAATGTACGCCGACTGTCAGACATGGTGGTGACTGATAACAGAGGAATTATTTTCACACAGAAACAGTAGGCAAACACCAGCCATAAAACTTCCTATTTGAATCCAAATAACCTGCTTCAAGCTATTGTGGTTCTTCCATGCCAAATGAAAGCAAGATAACCAAGCCATGTATTGGGGAGGGATCTATAATCCTGTGAATTACTGTCTGTCAATCTATTGTGTCCCTATGTGCCAACAATGACTGCCAACAGCAATGGGAGTTGCACCATATGCCCAATACGACAATGATGATGAACATAATTCAGGCAGATGATTTTTCAAAATCTCCATTGCTCAACCTCCAGATCTCTGATGTGAAAAGGAAAAGAAGAATGATGAAGAATGGCTGGAAATCCAACAGGACAGTAATTGTTCAAATTTATTATGCCTCACTCACCTCCACACGTTTTATAACTGAATATTCATTACACATAAGTGTGTGTGTGTGTGTGTCTGTGTGTATGGTAGGCAGAGGAAAGAACACCATGAACAAAGCCTTGCTTGAATGAACAAGGCTAGTGAGTTGGAAGTGTCCTCCTTTTAGGAGTGCTGAAATAGGTCAGCTGGAATACTCCACAGCAACAATACTGAGCCCTCTCTGAGGATGGCCCACTTCCCCTATCATCAACATCTCCACAGTCATCTATACACAGTTCATAATATCATAACTGCCAAATACACAAACGTGAAGAACATACCAATACTCACACATAGTATGTATACAATGCAGACTACAAGTTACAGTATACATGGACTGTATATGTACATGTACAGTATACATAGACTGTATGCACACATACATATAAATACCAATATGCACTTTACAAACTGTATACAGTATACATTTTTACTTTAATTAATACATAGCAGAAGACATGAAATAACATTTCCTTTATTTGTGTGAAGGTCTGGGAAAACCTTTCACATGGTCAAATTTTGACATTGTCGACCATACACTTATAATATAATTCTCACAATTGCAGGTTTTCCTGAAGAAGTTCCCATTTGCATGTATCTAAACCACAAGTAAAGCATTTTATTCCCCAGCATGATTGAATTCTTGAATATAATAAAATACTGTAATATATGAATATAAGTTTCATGTAACAGCATGGCTTGTACAGTAGTTCCAGTTTTAACAGGAATAATAGGTTGCCATTAATGCACTCATTCTAATACATGATCATGTCTATAAGAGTAAGAGTTCATACACAGGAACTTGTACGGCAGATATGCCAGATAATATAAGACTAATAATAAATAGATAAAAAAACATGCTTAACAAAGAAAAAGGTATAATTGTTGATGTGATGAAGTTTTTATTTATTTATTAATTTTTTTGTTAGGAGACATTTATTTAACATTTAAGGAAGTAGTTATTTTAAGTGCTTTGTAACAGTTACAACATTTCTCCAGATTCTCAGTAAAAGAAAGTCTTAATAACAGGGAAGTTTAAACTTCTTAGTAATTTAAGTAATAAGAGGAACTAAATTTTCTAACAAGAACTACTGATAACAGGAACTAACTTTAAAATAAAGAATAGCACATGACAGTGTTTGATTATAAACTGAATTGATTAGGCATATATCCCATATGTATTTGGCTATGGTACAAAACTATCCCAAAAGTTGATTGAAGCCTGACTTTCACTATGTGAGGAAATCACACTTAGAACATACCAAGGTTTTAGACATTTATAGGCAGACAAATAAGATTCCTGAGGAATCTTAGCCCATTCTTCATGAGCAATGGCCTCCAGCTCAGTAATATTCTTGAGTTTTCAAAGTCAGGTGACTGTGACTTCTGCAACCAAGCTTTGATGGAATTTGAGGTATGCTTGGGATCATTGTTCTTTTGGAAGGTCCAATGATGCCCAAGCTTCAGTTACCTCACAGACAGCATGATGTTTTCTCCTAGGATTTCATGATACTTCAATTAATCCATCTGGCCTTCCACACGCTGCAGTTTTCCAGTGCCAGAGGACTTAAAAAGCCTCAGAACATCACCGAGCCACTACCATGCTTGCCTGTGGACAGAGTGTTCTTTCATCATTCTTCTTCCTCCAGACATATCGCTGATCCATCATGATGAAAATTTCCATTTTTTTTCATTGCTCCACAGAACCGAATCCCAAAACTTCTGTGGAATATTTATATGATTTTGAGCCGTCTTTTCTTGTGCTTTTGGGTCAGTAGTGGTGTACATCTTTCTGGCAGGGAAACCTTCTGCGTTTAGTATGTGCCTTACTGTACTCACTGAAACCTCAGTGCCTTTTGCCACCAAGTCTTGCTGCAGGTCTTTTGCAGTCACTCAAGGGGTTTTCACAACCTGCCTTCTCAGAAATCTGGTTGCAGCCAGTGATTGCTTCCTTTTTATGCTCAGTCCAGTAGTGATCACTCAACAAACCCCTAGCCAGTTCAGGTATTTCATGTGTTCCAGCTCAAGCACACCTGGTGCAACTAATGAAGTCCTTGATTACTTGCATCAATCAGGTGTGCTTGAGACAACACCTGTTTTGCATATTTGTGCTGTTATGAGGTATTCTATTCAGGGGGTTGAATAATTTTGAGAATTAAAATTATATATACCCGGGCTGTGGCTCAGTGGGTAGAGCGGGTTGTCCACTAATCCACCAACCGTGGGGTTGGCGGTTCGAATCCCGGCCCGGGTGACTCCACATGCCGAAGTGTCCTTGGGCAAGACACTGAACCCTAAGTTGCCCCCAATGGCAAGCTGGCAGCTCTGCTACCATTGGTGTGTGAATGTGATCTCATTAGTAAGTTGCTTGTAAATGTAAAAATGATATTTCTGTAAAGCTGCTTTGAGACAATGTACCATTGTAAAAAAGCGCTATACAAATTGATAATTATTATTATTATTATTAGAAGTCATAATAAATTGCATTTACAGTTGAATTTGAGGAAACCACTTGAAGCATTCATTGTATTGATCTGTTTCAATTGCTTTTGTTTGATTTGTTCATTGCAAACAGCTGAAAGTTTGTCAATTTTGACAATAAACATGATTTGCAATGGAGGTTGAATAATTTTGATTGCAACTTTACCTTAACACTGTTTTATCACCTGAAGCAGTTCTACTTCAGACCAGAGGGTATTTAAATCCCTACCTCAGATGTGAGATGATTATGAACACTCAGCCAGCTCTCTGTATTCACAAAAAGGACCTGAGAAATACATCCACATGGAAGAATGTGGTAATGGCACTTTATGGGTGGCAATGACACTTTATGACTTTGCCTTAATTAAGTTGTAAACATGCAGGTCTCATGAGAAGCACAGGCCTAAAGGATCCTTGCAAATAAAATATCCCTGGAAAAGATTAGTGTCTCTGAGCAGGGTCATCCTTACCATTCAAGGGGCAAACAAGAGCAGCAAGCAGCTTCCCATGGCAGGTGTCACTGTCCTAGAGCAAGCACAGGGGCCTGCAAATCAATCTCTTATGTCAGGCCACACGGCAGGGTGTCCACACATTTGTTAAGGCTGGCCTGTCCCCATTTGCCTTCGGGTGGGGAAAAGGGGCCACTCCAGGGAGAAGGTTGAGGGTATGGAGAAGCACACCTTCATAAATCAGAGGAACTGAATGCAGTGCAGCATAGAAGGGTTGTCAGGGCCGGAGGAGACGCACCACCGCAGCTGATCCCCAGACACCAGTGTACATCAACCATCTCTTCTTACCTAGCCACTAGCAGCTGCTGAGATTACTCTTCCTTTCTCTCCCACACACAAATATCGATGCACATCAATTATATACTAATACATACACTCATGCACACAAACTGTGAACCCCTGTCTGTTAACATTGTGCTACATAAAATGCCCTCCTGTGGAGCCTCAGATGTTTTCTGATGGCACAGATGAGAGGCTGAATTTATGAGTCTAAAGCAACGGTTAGATGAAAAACACAAGGGCAAATACGCAACATCCTCAGGGTATAGCCAAGGTGAATGTGAATGGAGTTGCCTTTCTGCTCCTTTCCCTTTCAGATCTTAGAATCAGCAATGCACCATGGGAGCCTCTTTAACAGAAAGAGTTCCTCTGGGTCCTCCTTAGATATCCAGTGCTTGAGGAGGGCTGACATTTTAGACGTTTTTACACAAAAGGCCTTCAATGCCTGTGGCAATTATCAGTGTGTTTGCAGCAGACAGGGGGCAGTTACCTCAGAGGAAGGTCAGAGAGAGTGTTTCACTCCAACAGCTTGCCATGGGATCGATTGCTCACCTAGTCCCCTGACACGCATGGTCTCACCTGAAGCTGTCCTCTCCTGACACACTGATGGCCCCTGATGCATGGCTCCTACTGTGCCAAACCTTTAAGTAAACCTTATAGGGCTCAGGCAAGGTAATAAACATGATATGTCCAGGTTGGGGCCCACAAAGTAGTACAAAAGTTTAATCACAACTTTAAAGAAAATATGCAGTTTCAAATTTTGTTTTTTAGATTACTTTACTACTTTTACACCTCTTGGAGTGAACCATGGAAACTAATCAGTAAAAAAAAACACACCATACATATTTTTTTTTAACGAACTACAGATTCATCCATTTAACTAGCTGTCCAAGTACAGTTCCAGTTAAACTAAAAATCTTAATTCATAATTTTCTACTCATCTTAACTCCCTCAGCTCTGAGCATAATATAAACAATTTGGGTCAACTTTCAGCTTGGTGTCTCATCATGTCCGCTATTCAACACAACTGCCATATGCGTGCCTATTAAAATGTAATAGGTAAAAATGAACAAATATACAAAGATGCATAATTAATAACAAGAAGCTTGTGGTAGCAGTTAGTATAATTTCACCAAATATTCCTGAACTCTGTAGGATTCTCTCTCTTTTGCACATTTATGCCTCTACCTCAGCTGGAAACACTGTTATTCACTCACTTCTCAGTTTCAGTCCCAGAGCTGATTGTACTGAAACTTTGTTCACCACTTCTCACCTTTTTTTTTTTTTTTTTTTTTTAACCTTTTCTATCCTTGTGGATTTAGCCTGCTTCAGATGTGCTCATGCAGCAAAACCCAACTTCATACACACCACAAGGTCAGCTTGAGAAACTTGCAAATACCTATCAAAGCACTTGCAGTTCAAAATAATGTCCAATTTCATATTCTCATCACTACACACACTACAGCAGAGAAATGCTTAAATGAAACATCTATTCAATAACATCTCCAATTTGTGGATATGACATACACAGATTGTCAGCTTCACCTGGTACATTTTACACCAATAAAACAGTAATCACTAAGTATCTCTTTCTGTCTGCCTAAAATCATTTCACAGTTTGATAAGAAAGTGTGAGGCTTGTAAAGGGAAGTACAAGGTTTCTTTATAGAGAAGCGAAGCAGCAAATGCACAGTACAGGTCGATCATTAATGCTGATCTATTAGTGGATCATCTTTTGTCTCTGGTCAACAGAGTCTCACGATTAGTTACACTGATTGATTTCTTAAGACATCAGAGGGGAGATTAGAGTACACTTGACTGTGAAAAGTAATCCCTGCAGTGGGCCTCTCTTCCCAAGCCTGATCGATGCACACTCAAACTAGGATTGTCAGGACTGGGCTGTACTGATTGGCCTGCACTGAGATGCCAACAGTACACAAGTTGACAGCGGCCCATTTCCCTGCTCCCCCCCATCGATCTTCTCATGGTTCCAGTGTTACACACATACCCACTCAGACTCAGTGACTGTCCTGCCCGTTGTGTGGTTACTACAGCAAGCATGCAGCATGTCACCACAGCATGACGAGTACAAGTCAACACATGCTCACTTACACTCCGGCACACATTCTGACTTATTACCACACAGTAAAAATCATACCCATAATGCTAACACATGCATAACTCACATGCATAACTGAGAAATTTGCAGATTATTATAAAAGCAAAAAGAAAGGCGTAGGATACATGGGTCTAAGCCCACTATCTACGCAGACAAAAATACTACTCAAAAGAAATGAAACAACTTCATTTGCATGGAAGGCTTTGAAACAGGATCACTCAAAGCGATCTGTCTAACAGATTGCTGCACTTATGTGCTAGTCCACAATATCTCATTAATCACAGACACCCAGCCTCTCAATCATGACAAAGACTGGGCACACACTCAGGAATGAGCAATCAGGGACCCTTGCTAATCGAGGTTCAACTTCATTAAAACCAGGTTTGTTTATGCTGAAATAAAGGCAATCATTCGAGAAGCTGACAGTCAGTCAGCTCAGGACTGTTTATCTTTAGCTGACAAACTGTCAGATGTGATGAGTATATGCATAACTGTCACCTACACAAACTAAGTTGGGCACGTTTTTATTTAAACTAATTGACTAAGATTGCATATATCAATTTACTTGACAAGGAAATGAATGAAAGAGTTTTAGATAGGAACATCTAAAACCATTTTCAGTAGTCCAATACTAAATACACAATGTGGGTATTTGTTATGCCCTATGTCCTCATGAAGTCAATGAGAAAATATAAAAAAGTGAAACATTTGCTATAGATTCTGAATACACGTGTCACCATTGACAGCAGTGGAAAATGATACATGATTGTGTCACACTAAAGATAAAGTTAAATTAGACGCATCCCTTGATTTAATAAATATATGTGCTTAGATAATTCACAAAAGCTCAAAGCTTGAGCTTATTTTTTTATTCAGGCAATTTATTTTATTCAGACTCGATCTTCCTGCCTTTAGAGTTCAGATTAAAAAAACAACAACAACAACAATCTATGCATAATCCAAAAATATACAACAAGAACCTCATATTTGAAACAAAATCTATTATTGCAATAGCACAAGCATTCATCACAAAGATGATTTTCTCGGGAGGTCAGCTCGTAGCTTATTCACTGTTCATGATTTGAGTGATAAGGTGAGTCAAGGGTAGATGCCGTTTTTAATGGCAGTTGTTAGTTTGCCACCACTGACACACTGGTAAAACTTACAAGATTTTTAAAAACCTATTTCTAAACAATTTTCAAGTTCAAGTTGTGTTATTTTATTGTCAGTTAATTTAACTTCTTTCAAGATATAAAGCAATTTATTATAACTTATTAATGTTCATGTTTTTTTGTTTATATGCACATATGCAGTGAAAGTAAATACTTGTTCTTACCCATCTTACTGATTGCAGTTGCATGATCACAAACAAAAAACAGATCTGTGTTGCATTTAGGGGGGAAAATTTGATTTGTGCCGCCTCAGAATTCTAATTTTAACATAGCGGTAGAATCTGCTGCATGTTTCTAGGTAGAACCTGCTCTTTTCCTAACTTGATACAACGTGACCTAATGATAGTATGGACTGGTGAGGAGTTAAGGCCGAGGACAATGCGATTACAGCGGGGTTTCCGGTGGATTAATGTGCTGAGGAAATCACAGGCCTACAAGAATGTCCCCCTACTGGGTGCACACATGGTATTTCGCTCTGCTCCTCCACAGACTCTGAAGCTGCAGCCTGGACAATGAATCCAGCAAAGCCCATGACCGGTCTTATTAGTGCAGGATCACAAAGCCGTGTCAGAGAGCACTGGGCCTTGTAACTTCGCCGGTTGAAGCAGAATTCCATGCAGCTATTTGGCTTCCATATGTTCTTCAAAATAAGAAAAAAAAAGTAGGGTCACATAAGATCATTTTTACTAATGATGCTTAAATATATAATATGAATAATGAACACATATTTAGGTTTTACAGAACCAGAACTATAAATAGAGCCTGCTGTAGATTCAGTGACCCAGTGCATCAAATGACATGAGAGTAGGCGATGATGATAAATGCTGACTATTTAATACCATGGATCTGACTTAGCAAAAATATTGGCTTTGGATGAACTCCCCTCAGCTCCACTGATGTACAGTGGTGTGAAAAAGTGTTTGCCCCCTTCCTCATTTCCTGTTCCTTTGCATGTTTGTCACACTTAAGTGTTTCGGAACATCAAACCAATTTAAACAATAGTCAAGGACAACACAAGTAAACACAAAATGCAATTTGTAAATGAAGGTGTTTATTATTAAAGGTGAAAAAAAATCCAAACCATCATGGCCCTGTGTGAAAAAGTGATTGCCCCCTAAACCTAATAACTGGTTGGGCCACCCTTAGCAGCAACAACTGCAACCAAGCGTTTGCGATAACGTGCAATGAGGCTTTTACAGCGTCCTGGAGGAATTTTGGCCCACTCATTTTTGCAGAATTGTCCTAATTCAGTTACATTAGAGGGTTTTCGAGCATGAACGGCCTTTTTAAGGTCATACCACAACATCTCAATAGGATTCAGGTCAGGACTTTGGCTAGGCCACTCCAAAGTCTTCATTTTGTTTTTCTTCAGCCATTCGGTGGTGGACTTGCTCGTGTGTTTAGGATCATTGTCCTGCTGCAGAACCCAAGTTCGTTTCAGCTTGAGTACACGAACAGATGGTCGGACATTCTCCTTCAGGATCTCTTGGTAGACAGTTCCTTTTATCACGGCAAGTCTTCCAGGTCCTGAAGCAGCAAAACAGCCCCAGACCATCACACTACCACCACCATATTTTACTGTAGGTATAATGTTCTTTTTATGAAATGCAGTGTTCCTTCTACGCCAGATATACTTGGCCACACACCTTCCAAAGAGTTCCACTTTTGTCTCATCGGTCCACAG
>JAFFST010012156.1:35249-53449 GCA_022414735.1 Noturus placidus | reverse complement strand
CACAAACAAAAACTGTAAAAAGAAGTTCAGTATTTGTTTAAATGCAGTCACTGGATCATTTACTGTTTGGACCCTTTAACAAATATCTTTATGCGAAATTTGTATTGGAAAATATGCCCTCCACTCAATTTCACATGATGGGTATATTAATCTTAGTGGACTCTCCTCAGTGGCATTACAAATCTCCATGGTCTCTTGCACTGGCCGGATGTGTTTAAAGACTTATCTCTCAAACAGTCTTCCTGAAAGGTCACTGCTCATCTCAAAGGCATCTCACAACCTTTAAAGGTCTCCTTTTTTGTCCCCTCTTTAAGTGGCAGACATATCAAAGTGCTCCTGTTTCAAGATTCTCACCACAGCTAGATTACAAGTTTTGATCTGCTGGCTGTATTAAAGCACAACGATGCCTCAGGGTCTGGGCTTTATATACTGCCTGATAGCATCACCATAGAACAGCTTTCATGAAAAAAAAATCTTGCTGCTTGTGTCTCGACTTGGATTCAAGGCTCTTGTCTTTCATCACCTTAAGCCACATAATGCTGTGTTTTCCGGGTAGCCATTGTAGCCGCTATGCATTGATGCTCTGGAAGATTCACTACTATGCTTGGCATTCAAGGTAGAGTGCATGCTAAAAGGTTGGAGAGCTGTGCAGGTGCACTGGAGTCTGAAACGCTTTAATAAGCTGTGGGTGTGGAAATTGCGGCCTCTCTGGAGCGATGCAAGGTCTCAACCAGGCTGAACAGCAGTACAGTGTAAGGGCATGATGTGAATCTTACTCTTAACTGATTTCTCTCGCTCTCTCTCTCTCCCTCCTCCCTCTCTCTCTCACTCACACACTCTCTCACACACTCTTGCTCACTCTCTCTCTCACTTTCTCTCTCTAGCTGAAAGCAGAAAATCAGAAACATATCCTTCAACACTCAGACCTGGCCCACTAATGCATGCACTGCATTTCTGACAGTGAAGTTGTTTGTCTATGTTTGCTGTATTAGCAAACAGGGACATCTGATAACTGCACATAATGAAATTGAGCATTACTGTATGCTCTTGCACAGAATCTGTTAGCCAGATTGAAAGATAAAAAAAAATGTGGAGATACTTTAAAATCTTATTCTGGCTTATTCAGACAAAAAGTCACAAAACGTTTGCTCCCGAAATGACAATGTTTTGAACAAATAATGGCATAAAACATAATGTAATGTTCTGGTAAACACCGAATGCTTTATTTTCATGCCTGTGCAAGGATAATTTGCTGGTTAACACCAGTTTGGGTGCAAGCAAGTTTTTTTTTTCATGTTTGCACAGTGTAATTTTGCTGTTATTTCCATGGTCATAAATTAATGTGCTGCCCTGATTTGGATGGAGAACAGCAAAGGGAAAGTAACATTCAAAAGTCAAAATGCAGTGGAATTTTAAAACCCATTTTGGTTAAAAAAAAAAAAAAAAAGATAGCGTTTCCCAAGACCACTTTCAGCGCAGATGGAGGGACAAAAAGGTAATTCCTGACTTTAAGTTCATCCTTCTCATCCTCCCATTTATTAAAACCAGGTTTTATATAGTCACAATTTATCACCTCACTTCAACATAAATAGGCTTCTTCACCCAAACATAACTAAATACAACATACTTTATTATATAACATAATAAAGTGATAAACTGCATCTGTAAAAGATTCAGGTGTGGCTACTAAAGCCAATTTTACAACTAAAGCTTTTATGAATCATCTTTTAGTCACAAACAAACTTCTATTTTAACTGGTACAAATCATCATAACCTGTGAGAAGTTTAAATGGACAGCAGTAATCTAATTATTGACCTTACTCTGAGTAAGACAATATTGTGATTAAGGTGTTTACATGAGTTGCTTTTAGAGAACTCCTTTCATGTTCCCGTTTTACATGTTATAGAACATAGTTTGATTAACAGCACACGTCATTACGTCACCACGCCACGCTGTCTGATGTCCCTCCAGAATTTCACGTGTCACCATACAGTTCATCTTTGTTATGGTACCGTATACAGTTTTGGGTGTTTTTATAAAAATAAAAAAATTATGAACGCTTCAAGTGCGGTTAATTATTTTTCATGCTATACGTGCAAATAGACGACTGCTTGAAGCCGTGGGCTGCATCTCAAACCGCGTACTTACCTACTATATAGTAGCCGAGATACATGCATTTCTTATACTACAGGCCTATAGTAAGCAAGTACGCAGTTTCGGACACAGCCGTGTTCTCTTGTTTGTCGTAAAATGGTTGAGCACTTCCATGTGTATGTGTCCTGGCGCAAAATGCGATGAAAACTCGCACACGACGTTGATAATGTGATTAAGGTGTTTACATGTCTGTAATACACGTTGATAATGCGACTAAAACAGGAGTACTCCACCTGTCTTAATTCGAGTTGTGTTTACTTTGAGTATGACCTTAATCGGATTAAGGTAATTAAAAATTGCTGTTTACATGGTAGTTTCTTAAGCAGAGTATTGTTTTAATCACGTTAATATTGGATTATTGTTGTCCATGTAAACGTACTGACTGTACAAACATGCCCCCACTCATTCGACATGTGTGAAAGTGGAGCAAAAGACATAGGGAAATCCATCCATGCATTCTTTAATTTTATATAATCATTTATTTACTTTTTTTACGTGTGCTATGATCATGAAAATATCCCTCCCTCACTGTCAGCTAGTTAGTTCTCAAATATAATGTGAGATCAGATCAGATAGTCATTAGATGTAGAACATTATACATTTTTTTTTTGATGACATGCATGAGATTTTCCATTCAAAATATCTTTATCTATAAAATATCTATAAAATAACAACCCTATTGTGGGTGTGCAGATATTTTGAGTTCTCTCTTACTTCGAACGGCTTGTTTCAAAGTTTCTGGTAAGGCCACTTAATCATGGGGACTTCTAGGAGCTATCCCAGGGGATTTGGCAAGGTGCAGATACAGAAAAAGTACACAGAGGGAACCCATGGGACACAGCCACACAAGAGACACTGTGTACTCATTTACAAAAAATAAAAAAATAAACAAACACTTGCAGGTCAGTGAGGCCAAGCTATTAATCTGTTCAACTCAGCCTGAAAACCAATGTCCCAAAAATATTTTTATTCACATATTTTTTTATTTAAAAAAAACAAACAAACAAACAAACAAATACTTAGTTATGCATTGGAATAAACAGTGAACAATTGGAAAATGATGGATGCATACTTTACATGTCATTTAATCAATCCTATCAAATTTTAACACATTTGCAACTTATATACTGTATGATTAAAAAAACTTGTGATACCACTTGATCCAGGTTAATAGTAACACTGTTCAGATAACTGTCACGGTTCTAAGGACTCTGGACTCCATTTCCCATCAGCCACCACAAGTCACATGGTTTTCTGCACCTGATTCATGTTTTGGTTAATGAGCACTGGTGGATATATATAGTTGGGTTTTTCACTTAGTCTGGGTCTTTCGTTGAATGTATTTGTTTAGACCTCTGTTTATATGTTTAGATTCCTGTTTCTGTGTTCCTCGGTGTCTTGTTTCATGCCCGTATTTTCATGATTAGTCCTAGTGTTAGTTTCATGCTATGGTGTTTGCTTAGCTTAGTGTTTGTTTCTTGTTTTGTTTATATACACAATAAATACTCAAAGAAAAATCCAGCGATTGCATCCGCCTCCTTTACGCGAACGTGACAGATAACAACTTCACCATTTGAGAAATCAAATTAAAAAAATATGCAGAAATACTCAAGATATACCCTATGAAAGTATATAGACACAAAGGACAATGTCTTTCCTACATGGCCCACAAGTTGCATGTTTATGTACCTGTGGCAGTAATATACCCTAGCACACAAGTGTGTGATATAGGATAATTCAGAGTGAACATGCTCAACTGAACAAAGGCTCATGCAAATAAATAGTATCTCAGGGTGGACACACCTTGATAATATGATAATATGGGCAACAATCAGCCACCAGTGCTTAGAGACCCCCCCCAAGAATCCCCCTATCACAAGTTCTGAATAAGAATTACACCTAAATTAAATGATTGGATAGATTTTGGTAGATAATAAAATTACACTGTAGATCCAAACACTGTAACTTTCCAGTCTTATAATCTATCAACACTGGATACGTCTGAGATGGTTGCACACACCAAAGATGTTTTTATTATCTATTTTTATTTTTTTTATAGGAAACATACACAATTACTTGTTGGGAGTCATCATGGTGGCACAGCAGGTATCATTGCTTCCCCACAGCTCCAGCATCTCTAGTTCAATTTTGTTACAGTCTGTGTGATGTTCCAACTACATACCTTTTAGAAAGACTGGCAACCCTAGGTGTAAAAGAGTGTGTGAATGTTTGTGTGCAGGGTCTGTCCCTGCCTTGTAGCCATTGTTGGCCATGGATTAATGAATACTTGCAGAGGTAAACCAATTAGCTTTGTGCATTTACTTTAGTTTTTTAACAGATTTTTAGTTTGACAATCTGTAAACCAGTTGATCATTCTTTTTATTTCATTTATGGTTTGATGGCAGCTGATTCTAAGAGCTTTATTGCCATTTGTTATATGGAAATTACTTATATTATAGATACTTTCTTGCACAAAATAACTATAAAAGTGCTTCGGTTAGAAAGATAATAGTACCAAAATAATTATTTTTTTGAATAGTAGCACCTATTTTCTTATATTGTAGATACAGCCTTTCAAATTCTTTCATTAGAAATTGGAGATAAAATAAGCATAATAATGCAGCATCATTAACATTTTCTAATCCACTGTGGTTTATAGTCCAATGTGAAAAAAAAATAGATGTGTTTTCTACAGAGCTGTAGAAACCAAATCATAGTAGAAATCTTACAATCTTACTGCCTAGAACTAAGACAAAATGCTAGAAAAGCTCAGCACTGACTTCAAAGTACAATTCTGAAAGACTCTCGTTTAGGCAGCATGTGTCCTAAAACAGGGCCCAGGGAATGAAGGCAATCCAAATAACTTAGTGGATGGTCTATGAGAAGACAGCCTGACATACACATACCAGCTTGGACTTGTATTGTTTTAGCATTACTACACTCACTAGGAGATATGTCAAGCCAGGGCCATGATAGTGTAAGAATTCAGAGAATGGTAGTGTTTGGATTTGCAATTCATCTGCGGTTGTGTGTTTCACAACCTTGCTGAATGAAAGGTCACAGAAACAGCCTCACTGGGTAATTTACAGATGTTCATTTGCCATTCCTCAAAGCGCAAAAGAACACCATAGCAGCTTAAGTGAATAGTTGATTAATGACACTAATGTCAAAACTGAAATGTGATTTTTGGAGAGAGAGAAAAAAAAAAAAAACACTGTGTAGTGCCAAAAGAGACCACCATTGTGTTTATCTTGGTGAATGGGCCACTTCCCCCTGTGCTGAGTGAGCAAGGGGAAGGCGGGAAGGGGAAGACTCAGCCTGAAGCATGCTTGAAACACTGGCTGTCAGAATGGCCTTGTTCTGCTGTCAGACTAGCAGCACGCTCATCGATCACAATCACACCCCCCTCTAGCCCACGTCCCATCCACCAACAGGGGCCATCCCAAATAAACAGCCTGACCCAGAGGCTGCATCTGCAGCATGGGATTTACATTCCAGAGCTTGTGGTTATAATCTTTGAAGTGAAAATCAACTTTTAAACAGAGCATTCTCTGGAATAATTCAGACATACCCACTCTGGGGCCGCAGAAGGTGAGATCATAACAACAACAACAACAACAACAACAACAACAACAACAATTTTGCTGGCAAGAACAGATTATGCCTTATGGAGTCTTGGGATAGTTATGACCCACACAAAGGCACACACTACACCCTTCTCACCCTGTTGGATTCTCTTCTCCATAATTAATTCTTTTGGTTAGGATTTGTCAATTGTGCTTTCAATAAAAAATGCAGTGTTTGTGAACTCATCCTCTTATTTAGACTGCTCCTTTCCCCACAAGACTCCACTACAGTTAATCTCTGCATATAAACAGCATTACTGCTGTATGGGTTTCTCAGATTTAATTAGTTTTTCTTATATACAGTGAAATGATGAGATGTTCAAAAGTGAAATATATCTCATTGGGTGCTTAGTGGGAAGTGTAAAAAAATTAAGTAATACATTAGCCCACATATAGCTCACTGTTAGAACAAATAATAACAATAACATTTCACATTTTGCACCATAACACCGGTTTTATAACTAGTCAACGATTGGACTTAAATTTAAAATTTCTATCACATTCTTTTCATTTGTTTTCTGCTGTCAGTCGAAATTGGTTTTTGAAAGGAATTAAAGAATTATTCTTGCCTTGACCATTTTTGATTTCTAACCCTCATAGTTGTTACATGCGTAAGCCCATCCTGAAACAATCTCACTTCAATTTGCCCATGGAAAATGTCAAACATTAGTCTTTATGGTGGAAAATGCTTTAGGGTCAGTGGAAAAGCAGCTAGAAAAATAGTCAGGGAGTGAGTGTCCCCTGACTTCAAATTGATAGAAAAACCAAATGCGGTGAGTCAGAGGTACAATAATAGCTTCCATCTGGGACCTGACCTGGGTATATGAAGAATAATTCCAGTATAATAGGCCTAAAGCAAACTTGCCAATGGCTGCACTGTGAAGAACAAAGCATCTGGCCTGATGTACGAGTAGGTAGTTTGTCCTGCAAAGGTGTCAAACTATTACCATACGAAGGAAAGACAGAAAGAACTGTCTCACATCCAAGGCCATGAGTCAAAGCCTGATTATTCAGCATCTGTTTACTGGGGCGGGGCGCACGGTGGCTTAGTGGTTAGCACGTTCGCCTCACACCTCCAGGGTCCAGGGTTCGGGTCCCGCCAGGGCCATGTGTGTGGAGTTTGCATGTTCTCCTCATGTGTCGGGGGTTTCCTCCGGGTACTCCGGTTTCCTCCCCCAGTCCAAAGACATGCATGGTAGGTTGATTGGCGTGTCTAAAGTGTCCGTAGTGTATGAATGTGAGTGTGTATGTGATTGTGCCCTGTGATGGACTGGCACCCTGTCCAGGGTGTACCCCGCCTTGTGCCCGATGCCTCCTGGGATAGGCTCCAGGTTCCCCCGTGACCCTGAAAAGGAGTAAGCGGTTGAAGATGGATGGATGGATGGATGTTTACTGGGGCATGAGGAGCCCATGTGGCAATGCAGTGATTGTGAGGTGAGTAAACCCTAGAACTACTCTGCTGCTCCCTACAGCACACCAACACTATCTTCTCCCCAACTCCAGCTAATTGCCAGCAAACTCAACACTCAAGGGGCATGGGAGTTTGGATCAACTCTGTGTTCTTCTGGCAAAGGGAGCTAATAAACCAACACAGCATTCCTAATAAACTAGCTCAGTAAACAAACTGAAAACAAGGAAACTTCTAAAACAACCTTTTTCTGTGCTGTTCAGCAGGTCAGTGTAATTAGTTGTAGCTACTATATAAACTGTATAGCTACTATATATTGTTCCAACAGTGGAGGAGATCAGTGCTGCAATCCTGAGAGCTGTTGTTCAAAAGTATGTACACCATAAACAAACATTGGCATCTTACTTAGCCAGCAAACTATATTTATTCCAATTCTGGGATGCCACATAAAACACACACGCACACGCACACGCACACGCACACACACACACACACACACACACACACACACACACACACACAGTGTCTGAGGCCTTAACTTCCTAAGATAACTTACTGAAAGGGTGCAAGTATGTGTCATAATAACCAACAAAGTGTGAATAGAAAATAAGCCAGTCAGTGAATCCAAAGGAAAACTCCAATGTTTGACAGTTAAACATGTGCTATTACAGTTTCTAGTTAAATGTACACTCAAGGACAAGGAAACACACAAGGAAAGTTAAATTGCAGCTTATTTCTAGCTATTTTGTATGCATGGTATTTCCTTTTACTGGGGCGTGACAATACAATGTGCATTTCCTAATAAACTAGGTGAATATTTGTTTCTCAAGTCTCTCTCAGGTTTGAGCAAAAGCAGACCTAATCAGAAGCCTCATTTGGTCTTTAATGTAAATGGGCCCGGCAGAGTCCTTAATATGAATGAAAACTGAAAGAACTACAACGCCAAAAAGCAGAACAGTTCACACTCAGTTTTTCATTCCATGTGGGAGCACTTTGGCCATTCCGTGGCTTTGCCATTGTTTGGGCGCAATGATTTGGACCATCAGTAGTGGGGTGACACGAAGCAATGTCTTGACAATGTACATGAGCCCTGAAAGTTTGTATGAGGGGGAAACACAGGAGAAAGCATTTAGAGAAAGGGTGGAGAGTGATCGAAAACATGTGGCATATGACCGACGCCTAGGCGTGCAAAACCAGCCTTTGTTCCCCAAGGTAGAACTGTTAGCCACCAAGGCAGAACATTACCACCACAACCACCTCACAGAGCATTAGCAGCAATGCATGGATTAATCAAGCAAACATTCTGTCTTGTGACTCTCCTCAGAGGACCCCTGGCCTTATTTACTGTGGCTATTGCTACTGTTACATGTTATATGAGAATGTCAGATGGCTACAATAGGTTATACTGGCCTGGCTTTGTCAGGTTATTTAGAATATCCAGTGTCTAAAATACAGGACAGAAAATGCAGGACATGTTTAGCACCTCTATTTTACAACACCTGTGCCTTTTCAGGGGTTGGCCAGTACTAAAAAAGATTAAAGGGAGATAGGCTTGATTTTAATATGAGTTTGTTTGGAGCTATATTTGATTTAAGCTTTTATTTATTTCAAGGAAGCTCATGCCTCTTACAAAGCAGCTAAATTCCTCTTGGCTCTGCATAATACTGTACCAATCCTCAAACTTTCAGGAGGAAATCCATTAAAATGTTCAAATGAAGCATCTGTTTTATATATACACAAAGGGACATTTAAAAGAGAACTGCTTCTCTTGAGTGGACATAATGACGTGCAAAAAGATTCAGTCCCATCACTGGGAGAAGAAGAAATACTTAGTTTAGACATGAAGTGAAACAGAGGGACTAAATTAAGGCAGAAATGGTACCTTGAGACAGAACACAAATAAGATGAGCACTCAAATCTCCCTGAAATGCACTGTGGACTCTCAGGGTCAGCGATGGATTCTCTACTGTTCACAGTAAAAATAAATAAACAACCATATACAGTAAATTTCTGTATTCACATGATTATTCTCAGTCATTTCCCTTTCTCCATTCTGTTCTTATGTAAAGGTTTTGTCAGTGAAAAGAAGATGATGGGGAAGGTTTAATCCAATTTGAATTTGTTCTCTAATTTATCAAAGTTTGAATCTGAGGTCTACTGCTTAAGACTTTCAGAAAGTGGTCTTATTCTCCCAGCCAGTCATATTTGTATGTCATGGGTGCTTTATTTAGATGTATTATTATTTTTGACAATCACACCTTTTATGCACAATTTGTACAGTTATGTATATAAATCTAATGTTGTGGATGTGAGCTGTGAAATTCAGAAAATAGGCCAACAACCTGCACATATTATTGTGTCCATTGAAACAAAAATGAAATATATCAACTTGCTGCAATGGCAGAAGGAGGACAGCTGGATTGCCTCACAAATCCCCTGGTGATGCCATTTTGAGGACAGATTTTAATGAAAACCTGGACAGAATAGAGATCAGCACCACAGTAATTATCATTATATTTTTTTTTCATATTAATACATACACAAAAAATTTGAAAAAAGTTGGTTTAAAACAACTATACTATAGTGTTTTAATAATTTTCCTAGGGCTTCATTGTTAATTTCAAATGACAATACCATATGGACATCGGTGTGATGTTTTTGCTCCTTTGAATATGACTATGATTTCCTAATAGTCATTGTAAATCTTTTTTGTTAATGGCTATGTTTAGTGTGGTTGTTAAAGACCAGTATTCTCTTTCTATTTTAAGGCTTTACGCTACGTGTTAAGGCTGTGTAATGTATGATGTCCACACTGTGATCCATTCTATCCAATATTGTTTTCTTAGTGACATAGACCTCACTGAAGGCCTAGACCTAAAGTGCATGGACTGCCCCACTGTTGAAATGTAAGAACAGGGTCAGTGTGCACTAAACACAGTTCGCTTTCCCAATGTCTTTCATTCAGTAAGGCTTTAGGGCTTGTTAAAATACCCATTGCACTTTCTAGAGCAGCATTAATAAGATCTGATAACTAATCAGGGATAGTGAGCACAGGGATTGTATATCCTGGTAAAGCCAGGAGGAATGTAAACCACTGTGGCTCTCAAAGGAGCCCTGTGGCAGCTGCGAACATGGGAAGCTCAGAAAGCAGTCAGACATCCGGATCACATAGTCTTTTTATTTGCTGTTTTAAGATCAAATTATTGTTAAGACTTTAATACAGATTTTAGTGCTCTGTTTGATTATCGTAACAGGCCGTACATTCACGTCACGTCAGCTCAGAATGTGCTGATGCATTGCCAATGAAGCTGTATGGAAAGCAAATTAAAACACTTTTACAAAACCTTCACATCATTGTATTGCTAATGCTGTTATAGTGGATAATGAATTAAAGAAAATCTAGTTATCTCTTTCAGGTTAATTCTCTAGTGACGTGAACAATCAAAGTAACCTTCAATAACACACTCAATTACTTTCAATGTAACAAAGGGTACAATTAGTTGTACTGCATAATCAGTAATTAGAATACTTAAATACTTAAACCATTTCAAATATTGAAAGTGCGTAATACTTTGAGACCATGGTTTGGGTTTTTTAAGGTACTATTGGACAATTCTTTGTCATTGCTTTGACCCTCAATAAAGCAGATACATTTTATATTTTTACTATTTTGTATTGTAAGCACTATTTTGGTGTAAAATGTCTCACATATATCCAGGGGCATGTAACATATTTTTTTTTTTATTTGTCAGCAAAGTAAATTATTATTCTCAACTTGCCTGTCAGTGCAAATATATTGAGTCTCACAACACAACCTGCTCAAACGACAGTACATGAAATATTCAACAAAGGATCTCCTGCAGTGCTGTGTCCTCTATATGTGTCAGATCCACACTCAAGATGATGAAATTCTGCATCTGCATACCTCAAAATATCTGTGTTAGAGCGACACTTGGACTCCGTACAGTAATCAATCCATTAACACAGCGGGCCTGCAGAGTGAGCTCTGAGTAACACCCTTCCCCTACAAATGTGCTTATGAGTATGGAGGTGCAGCTGTCACACTCCTGTAATACAAGCCCTTATTAGTGTCCATTAGTCTGCCCCGAAACTAATAAGAGATTGTCAAATACATCTAAACTTTCACACAAGAACCACACAAATAGGAGAACACAAAAAAATTGGATGGTGCCCTGAGGGGAATTGCTGCTGCATTATCGCAGTTTCGCTACAGAGTAATCAGGGGTATAATGTACAAATCTCCAGTTCCTATAATACTACAGAAAAATTATGATTTATCTAAAAACAAATGTAGCAAGCACACTCACTCCTTCATTTGCTTGCTTACTCACTTATTAATTCACTCACTCCATCACTCAGTCTCTCTCATTGTACTGTCATCATCACTTAAATTAAAGTAACACAAAGAACCACTTGTCAGGCGCCTGGTTTTACATGCCACAAATCGGTGTTGGGATGGACAAATTGTTTGGAGCAGTCACCTTCAGATGCATCAAGTTCTTGCCAAACCACAGGCTAGAAAACCGGACAGAAAAAATGCATGACCATGCACAACTATTTCAAATGTATGGTTAGCCCTCAGACATCAGAATTTGTATTTAGTTTCAGTGAAAGAGTTCTTTTGGCTGCTTCTACAGCTCATTCCTTTCATGGGGTAAAATGAGCAAGGGGAAAAAAATCGCATATGTTTTCTATGATTTAAATTTTATGAATAATAGATTGGTAGAAAACAATCCCCCCATAACATGTCAAAGACACTTTCCAAAATGTTTTTCTCTGTTTTTGTGTGTGTGTTTGCACAGAGCATTGTTATTATTATGATTATTATTATTATTATTATTAATATTATTATTATTATTGTTGTTGTTGTTAATGTTGTTGTTGTTGTTGTTGCTATTGTTGTTATTGTTGGTTACAGTTATGCTTTACACAGATGTTTTCATTAAAAAGTACAAACCTGAGTGTTACGATTTCTGACAAGCACAACTAAATACAGTAGTCCAGTGGAAGATATGTACTTTATCTACATCAGACTAGGATTCCAACATGGCTGTATCCTGGAAGTACCAACAAACCGTAAGGCAAAAAGAGGAAGGTTTTATCTAGAGATGCACCAAATGTTCGGCAACAGAAATTAATAAGTGAAAAGGCCGAATAAATTTGACCAAACAATAACGTGTTTGATGACGCAACCAAATAGCCTAGCAACCAGAGTGAAACGTGCGAATGTCACGACCTCCACTTCCGGCTCGGAGAAATGAGAGGGCACGCGCATGCACGAGATATGTGCATGAGTGCTCAGCAAGCACATGCTCTTCGGATGTTGACAACCGTGACATTGTTTATTGTGGATATGTGCGTTTGTTTTGTTTCTGTCATGTCGCTAGACCTATGGCAGTAGAGTACGGAAGCAGGTAAAGACATTTATTTAAGGGCAAGCACACAAATCCAAATCGTAATCCAAAAAATGTAGTCAAGTCAGGCAAAAGGTCGGGCGATTGGCAAATGGGCATAAACAGGGCAAAGCAGGAAACAATGTTGCGGTCACAGAAACCGGTCAAAACACAAAACAAGAAACATGAACTAGTACTGGGAACGGACAAACCAGCGTGGACTAAATGATCTAATCTGTAGTTTAAACTAACTAAATCTATCAAGGAACATAACATTAACAACGTATCTAACTCTACTATATCTACTATAATACTGTGCGAGGTGTACAGGGACGCAATCGGTATATACTGTATGCCCAATATAATCAATCGAATAGAATAGCATTATTTTGTTGTAGGCTACAGAGTGTTACATTATTTCAGCAGTCAGTTATAGGACTAACATAGGCTATTCAAGGGGGGCTCAAAGATCACCACATAAAAATTATATATTGTTATATTGTTAATATAGTTATATTGTGCCTTGTTGGTAGCCTATGCCTGCTGAATTGAAAAAAAAATGTGTTAAATAAATATTTTTAAATTGTAGTTTTTGTAATTGATTTTTTTCTTTGAAAAGCAAGACAAAATAGTAAAAAGCACATTTTGACTATTTAATCTATGCAATGGTGAAAAAATAGGCAAAATAAATGCAAAAAAAAAACACTGTATTCGGCCTTCGGCGAAGTTTTTCACTATATTCGACTTCGGCTTCAGCCAAGAATTTTCATTTCGGTGCATCCCTAGATTTATCATAGCCCTTTTAGTCTCCAGTTCTGATTTACAGAAGGCAGTGGATGATATGTGGCAGAGTTAAAACATGCCATGGAGAATAAGGGCTAAATATTACAACTCAGAGGATCCGAAATCTCCTCAGGTTGGAGGCAGTTATGAAGGCAAATAAAAAGTCATTAGGAAATATTTATATCACAATCGGAATTAACAGGTATATTTTTTGTTCAGTGTGAATGTTACCATGCAATATTTGACCATTTTGTTCATTGTGAAACCTGCTACCTAACAAACTGCTGCAAATTAAATTTCATTGTCTTTTTAATTTTGTTCAAAAGGATGCAATGTTTTGCCCTTGAATGCAAGTACATAACTAACAGTTCTATTTAAAATGCCAGGTATTAAATCTCTGTTTATGGACATTTTATGACCAATGCTTTAATAATTGCATGACTAATAACAGTAAAACTTAAATAGTGCACACATCAAAAACACAAATCTAAAGCATCCAAGCACTCCTTTTTCAAAAACTAAATATGTGCAATGTTAGCCAAAAATCTTTTCATGTTTTCATATAAAGAACTAAATATCAAATATATCTATTTTTCAATAAATGCTCATCGCACTTTCAGCAGTTTCTCAGCATACACAGTTCAGCACATAACATCATCATCCATCAGGCCCACACATCTTCAACTTCAATGGCTCTCAATCAATTCTCACGCATCCATGAACATCGAAAAGTAACACACAGAATTCCAAAACTGAAAAACATCTTGAGGCCCAGTTGGAGAGGAGGAGAGCACTTTATGAGCTGTAGTGATTTCTCTTGGGAGCTGGCTTAACTCAAATAATACCACAGACAGGAGTGAATCTCTCTACATGCCAGCTGCCAACCAATTTATTATCAACTCTCTCAACCACAGCTCCTCTCACAATTATACACGCCAGCCGAAATACATGGTTCAGTATATTTACTCTGAGACAGCTCTCCCTGTAATGAACTTCTGTCCTAACATTGACGTTCTTGCTCATAACCTTCTGAATCTGGCAAAAGTGCCCACTGTCCATACATCACTGTCAATAATAAATCTTTCAACCAAAAGGAGTGGAGCTATGTAAATCATTTTCTTTTATATCTTCTATAGTACATTTATAAAACCAGCATGGGAGGGTAGAGTAACTCACAGGATCCTCTAAGAACACTTTGATACACACACACACACACACACACACACACACACACACACACCTTTCACCACAAAGTCTTGGATTCCAAACACACATCTATTCTGTCTCCTGATGAGGTGATACCAAAGAGTGTTTCACAATCTTAACTGCTTCAAGCTGCTCTTTGTGGGCGCCAACACCACAGATCTATGCTCTTCCCCACTGGACTGAGTGCTCATACTTCTCAGTCCCAACACAACACACACACTATGGTTTACAGGTCAGAGGTGTGTCTGTATGTATCTCTGTGAGAAAAAAACAACAATAGATTTGCTCTCCAAGTAGCACACAAGTTTACACATTTAAAAACACAACAAACAAATGAATGAAACTACAACAATAGGTGCTGGAATTCATTTAGAGAGCTTGTATATAGTATTGGTGCTAGTAAATTATGCTGATGAAAGAAACAAAATGGGCCGTGAAATGAAAGGCACTGCAAGTAGGAAATGAAAGAGGAAAAGAGACTATACCTTGGCAGGTGACTCCCCGGTCCTCATAACCAATGTTACACAAACATTTCCCAATGGGTACCAGCCATTCTCCCTCAGTGCTACAGTACATTTTGGGAGGGTCCTCTTCCCTGGAGTTGTTGACACAGGAGCCCCTCACCTCCACTAATGACTGAGTGTCCATGGGTACTGTGTCAGGAAAACTGGCCAGGTTCCGCACTGTGAAAGGGCACTTCTTAAAGTACACCCTCACTGACACCAGGGCCACGCAAGCCCCCACATCCTGGAAGGCCAGGTAAAAACCTTTTTTAGTGACTGGACCAACTTCTCGCACTTCAGTGTTGAGTTTAAGAATGCGATCCCCCAGGTCCATCTGAGTAAAACTTTCATCGGCCGCAATGGTGTCTATTTTCGAGAACTGGTGTTCACGGAACTTACTACCCTGGTCCTCGTCTGTCTCCAGGTAGTGCAAGTTGAAAGTTTCTTTGCAGGTTCCCAGCACCAGTGGAATGCTGTTGCAGTCTCTCAGAGTGAACTTGAGCTCCACATATATCTTCTGAGCAGAACTTCGAGGGATCCAGTTGGTTCGCAACCAGTTGTTCTGGCTGTACTCCATCACATTGCACACCTGGAAGGTCCGAATTGGTGTGTAGTGTTCATCCACACCACTGATCTCTTCCCACTGGGAAAAGCAAAAGGGAAAGGTATGGTTATGAGTGTGGTACAGGACTTCTAAGGTTCACTCTAATACTAAGCTATGGATATTCACACTGTCAACACAAATATGAATCACCTGAATGGCACAGTAAGATTTAAATGAATATTTATCCTTTTGTTTATAATTAACATGTAACATAAAATGAATTTCGCCTCACCAGTGTTTGATGTAATGGGATTGTGAATTTGACTCATTTCATCATGCATAAGTGTTTTATCATAAAGTATATGGTGTTCAAAGTAACACTGTGCCCAGAATCATATAGCCGACAATTGTAACACACACAAACCATAATAAGTTACAGCATGTATTGGACGTTGGGCTCTTTTAAATCCCACTCTTGTCCACTCCTGAAGGAATTCTGACCCATCCCATGTAGTCCTACAGACACTCTTAATCACTCACTCCTGTTCCAGTTATTTTTGCATGTACCTGCAAAATTTTCGAATGAACTTTGTAAAAATCAATTTGTAATCTAAACTACAAGATAAAGTATTTACCAAACCCTGTAAACGTGCTCACACGCAATCTGCTGTGTCCAATACACTCCCATTTAATGTGGTCTTTCTTAGCCTACAAACTTCATAACTGACTGCACTCTCCTACCCACATTACAGTAAAAAGCACAAACTCCCTGATCTAGTCCTGATGCACAGCTCTAGTATGTACAGAGAAATAGTGTTTTCTGTTACAAAAATAAAATACTGTCTGGCTTCCCATCAAGTTGCAGTTTTAAAAAGCCCTTGGTAAAGTCAAGTGGGTCATCTTTAATAGTCTTGACCTGTTCATTAGCAGGCAGGACAAGCGTGCCCTCAGACTCAATTGCCTATTTATGTTTCTCCTGGGGCAGTGGTTAATGAAACACCCAGGAAAGCTCATTAAGACAGTTTTATTTTCACATTTGCTGGACCACTATTGGTTATGATGGCCACAGTAGCAGTTTACCAAAATAAGTAATAGACACTAAATGAATACAGAATTTTAAAAAACATATATCATACCCTGATGTATACTCATTAAAACTTTAAAACTCATGAAAAATTTTATAAAAAATATGGCGAACATGTAATTGGCCCAAAGTCCAAGTTGAGTTAAGTTGCATAAGTATTAAAAGAGAATGGCTTTGTCTTCTATAGTCTGATATAAACTTCTTAAGTATGTATCACAAACTGTATCTGTATTGCATACTGTAGAGTGTCTACGTTCACAGCCTTTTTAATGAACAGCTGTGCCATCTGTTACTTTTCTCATACCTTTTAAAGAATGGAACCAATGTCAGTTGACTTTTATTAGTTTACTCAGATTCATGGCAGCGCTTCAACTTTTCTAGATTTGTATTTCTTATGATTTATACCTACAAATTATACACACCCATTGAATAAGGATAACTCCAATTAAAGAATAACTCCACTGATTATCTGAATACACTGCTTCATTCTGGACCAAGGGTATAATGAGGTCATTTAAAATAGGCAGCTACAGCTATCCTGGCTCACTGGCCTGTATGGCAGGTTCGGGAGGGTTACTTTAAAAATGTATTCTGTTACAGTTACAATTTACTTTATAAAAAACGTAATCAGTAACATAATCCAAGTATTAAAATATGCAAGTAAAGTAATCTGATTATTATTGGATTACTTCAAAGTCACATATTAAAATAAAGTCAAGAGAAAAGCAATATGATCTGAAATACTTTTAAGTACAGCTTATTTTAAGCTTAAAACATGTTCAATGTATGGATTTGTTTTAATGAAATACATAAAAAAATAAAAATAAATAAATAAAAGATAATTGTTCCTGATGCGGCAGGGATGGGGGGGGGATTTCCGTAGTAACGTTCAAAACAGAGTTACTATGAATGAAGACCTGTGAATGATGGCATGTGAATGATGGCAGAAGATACATTCGTGGCATCTAATATTTTATTTTATTCCATGGACATTCAAAAGTAGAAAAATGTCAAATACATACATACAGACACATACATACATATACACACACACCCATATATACAGTGCCTTGCGAAAGTATTCGGCCCCCTTGAACTGTTCGACCTTTTGCCACGTTTCAGGCCTCAAACATAAAGATATAAAACTGTATTTTTTTGTGAAGAATCAACAAAAGGTGGGACACAATCATGAAGTGGAACGACATTTATTGGATATATCAAACTTTTTCAACAAATAAAAAACTGATAAATTGGGCGTGCAAAATTATTCAGCCCCCTTAAGTTAATACTTTGTAGCACCACCTTTTGCTGCGATTACAGCTGTAAGTCACTTGGGGTATGTCTCTATCAGATTTGCACATCGAGAGACTGAAATTTTTGCCCATTCCTCCTTGCAAAACAGCTCGAGCTCAGTGAGGTTGGATGGAGGGCGTTTGTGAACAGCAGTTTTCAGTTCTTTCCACAGATTCTCGATTTG
>JAFFST010012156.1:12422-34940 GCA_022414735.1 Noturus placidus | reverse complement strand
ATATATATATATATATATATATATATATATATATATATATATATATATATATATGACATATTCCTGCTTTTTAATGTCCATGGAATAAAAAAATATTAGATTCCACGAATGTACTTTAACAACACATATTCACACATTTGAATGGCCATGTAATATGAAGCAATGTGATCACATGAAATAAAAATTAGCTTATATCCATAGGCATTGTTTTGACTCAGGACAGCTGTCATTTGCTGCTATTGTCAAGCAACTATTTGATGCTGTAGACAACAGTGATTCGCCTTTGCATGTTTGACGAGAGTAGGCTAATTGTCTTTTATAATCGACTGATGTGTGTGAGAAGGTGGGAATTACAGACAGGGATTAAAGCAATGCAAATATGCGTACACATGATGCAGTATTAGGCAATAAACACACCATAATGAAACGAAAGCCGAATCCTGGACATTTTCTCAAATGTAGAAATGCTTTTTGAGGTCCGAAAAAGAGGACATGTCCAGGAAAAAGAAGACAAATTGCCACCTTAACAAAACCATTTCGGAGAACAATTTGTGTTCATTTCTACCAATTTAACTTTGTGCATACACCAGGAGGTTGCTCATGTGAGCCACGACTATACCCACGAGAACCAGATCTATTATTAAGCAGCTGTCTATATTGTGTTATGTAAAAAAAATAATTTCTTTGGTTTTAAAAGAATTTTTTTTATCCTGATAGTATTCCCATTTTTTACAAAATGTACCTGTAATCTGATAATACTTTGTTTTTTGATATAACTGTAATGGATTACAGTTACCAGTTTTTTGTATCCTGATAACGTAACATCGTTACATGTATTCCATTACTCCTCAAGCCTGCTGTATGGTATATGGGCAGTTTCCTTCAAACTGGAGATTCTGAAGATGTGTTATGACCACAGTTGAATGAAAACTGTTTTTGATGTCATGGGTTTATGAATTTCCAAGCAGACAAAGTGGAATAGTGCTGCAAAGTCAAATACATCACTGGAAAGTTCAAGTGGTGATTTGTCAAAGTTAGTTTCATTCCATGAGGTATTTTTTGAATTGCCAGCTTGTGTTCACTAGCGTAGTTGATGCCCCAAATTGAATCCAGGTGCCTGGGCTGCACTACATTATCATATTGCAGTGAAGGTCTGTGTCTAGACCATAAGTGCCAAAGTAAATGAAATATCATATATGATGCATAGATCACACACTTGAAAATAGCACATTACAGGAACGGTCTCCTGTCATGTATGACATCATCATGGCACAAGCCACCCTCCTATAACACCCTTCTTTAAACCACCATGCTAAGCTGCACTGAGCAACATTAAATCACTGCACACACATACATCTGTCTGAACATTTCTTTTAACAGGTAATAGTTTTTCAGAGAGTGATTACCTCTGAGATTCAAGCTACAACTTTATACCATGTTGTATCTCTCTAAGCTACAAAAGGAGACATTATCTCTCTGTTTTGCAACTTAACGCTCAACAGGCAGACTTAAATTGACTGAAGGTTTTTCCAAATATCACTTTACATCAATAATCCCCCTCGAGCAAGGAAAGCAACAAGGAAACATGGAAATCAGCAGTTGGTACATTTGGCAGAATCGTGGCCAACTCCTCCTCTATGTGTGCTCTCACTGTGAAGACTGACCAACTGTTAAATACTTTTGACTAATAGATGCTCTGGCACTAGTGTGGAAAGAGACAAATTGAAAGAGGGCTTATGTTTCAGAGATACATAATACAATTACAGCGTCTTTCTTGTATTACAGTGAAATTGCATTAGTTAGAAAAGACTAATATATAAGCCCAGATGGTATCAGACTTGAATTTGCTTATTCATATAGAAGACAAAATTGAGTCTAGCAAATCCTGCTTTGTCCATTATAATTCATCTGATGTACAAATTAGAGCACATTCTTCTTCTAAGCTGCATTATGCACCTGAGTGCTGAGATGACAGAGAAGATCTACCAAGAGATAACATCTATGATATACAGTATGACACAGACACATCAAATTTACTCTGATACTCATTTTCTGTTAACTGACATCATTCTAATTGCTTCAAATAAAACAAACTGCATGAATTCATATATAAATTCATAGCATCACTGCCCTGAAAACTTGCTTGTTCTGTCTTTTTTTCTTTTTAGTTTTACAAAATTAACTGTTCTTCTATCCTCTCTTCTGTTGGAATTTCAATTCAGTTCACATCATTCCCACACCAAGGCTGGAACCAACAGTGGCTGCAAATGTTTTTCCAGATAAAATTTCTTTCACTCGGCCATCAGGACAACTGTAACCTATCAGTCAATGACTTTTCATTGCTATTTTATTACTGTGGAACGATAACACATTGTACACTGCCCATTTACCCCAGCGAGGCCATATGATGTGCTAATCCCAGTTTATATAGCAGCTTTTCTTCACACTTCATACAGCTGGGTGCATTTTGGTATTCATTTTCAGAGCCCAAAGCATACAGAAGCTCTGAAATTGTTTGGACTTTCTGTTGACACTATTGTCTTCTTGGAATCAAGAACATGGGTCTTGCCTGAATAAGACCCAGAATTACACAGTGAAGTGGAATATGACAATTTCTGCCTAGTTTGTACAGTTTATTAGGCTGTAGTGAAGTGGACATTCTGTACTGGTCATGTCTTTGGCTTGCAGCAGATTATATAGTTACTCATTACTTCACATTTTTATTAAATGGAATCTACCCTGTTTTCGCAATACACAGTTCTGAGAAGCAGCCCCTTTTGGTTTTGAAGCAAAGTAGGATCTAATTTGCGGCTAGTAGTTCAGAGTTTGCGGTTTAGTTGTTTTACCAAAAAAAAAATATTTTCCAAAGAGACAAAAATACTCAGGAGGTTGCGTGTTTATGCATTTCAAAATATCATGAATTTTGTGACAAAATGACCATGTTTTATTTAACCAAATAAAGTTAATATTTAAAAGCACTGATAGAGTCGTGCCACTGAGGCATTAAATTACTGCCTAATGTACAATGTTGAGGCATTATCAACGCCCTAATCTACAGTTCATAATCATGCCCAAAATCTCTCCCCTTCTCAGCACAGATGATCTCTATGTCGACACTGAGCTACAAGCCAGGCACTCTGGGTAATCATGGAGCAAAGGCGAAGTAATCCCCCTGCCGCAAGTAATGAATCCCAGACTGAGGCCTGATGCAATTTGGACGAGCCATAATAAACAGAGCTGTGCATTTAAAAAGTCAACCACGCTGAGCCGATTTATATTTACTGTCCTTATTGGGGAAGGCGGCCACGTGGGGAGCGTCTGATGGGTTTAGCTCCCAATTTGCTTTAACTGGGCCGATTTGTGCTTACACCGGCAGAAGGCGGGGAGCCCATCCATCAGTGTCAGTGCTGTGCCGGCACATTACGTGCAATCATTTTTGAGGGCATGGCTCTTAGGGCAAAATGCTTATCACTCAAAACTAGGTAAAAGTCATCAGTAATTATAGAACATTTATCTCAAGGTCTTGATCTTCTGCATTCTCCTTCACCAGTTATGGCAATGTGATGTGCTAAATAAAGGTTACGACTTTTTTATGACTGTAAAAAAGATTAATTGTATCATATCATCTGTACCTGCTCCCTAAACTACTAACAATTAAAACTAACTACAATACCCAAGATACTCTGCCAAACTCCATGTCATCTGACAGTCACAGTCAACTATCCCCTTTTCCAATCACCAGACTTCTAATCATGGGCACCTGTTTGCAAGTCTTACTCAATATTCTGTTCTATTACTGAGCCTTTCTCATTGTATGACTTTTCCTTTGGTTTGACCTTAGCCTGTTTAGTTAATTCCTCTTCTTATCTTAGCTATAGTGTTTGCCTATTTGCCGATAACCCGGCATCTGTCTGTTTATACATTGAGATTACCGTATGATCTTTTTGGTTTGTATGTTTCCATTAGTTGTATTAAAGTCCAAATCTGCACCTGTGTTCTCCTGTCTTTGTCTGACTTAAATACGCTCCAAATTTATTAGTTGTAAATTTAGTAATAAATAAGTAGTATTATTTTCTCCACCAAACAAGGTCTTTACATGAAGCACATATTATCTTAAAATCAATCTATTCCCTTTTAGCCAACCATCTACATAAGAGGGACAGTCTAGCCTATATTCTACAGTGCCAACAATAAAAAGAGCAAGCGGAAACCAGATTTGGCAGCAATATGGAGAAAATTACTGGATTACCTTCGGCAAGTGCCAAGAAGTAATTTTAACACTTAATAAAGTTTAATAATGGTTGGATTAAGTAGCCCCTGGGGCCAATTCACAGTTAGATAAATAAACACGGTTGTTACTGGGCACATTGGGTTTTGAGAATAGAAATAAATTATTTATTTTAAACACCCTGAACACTGTCTTTAAGTCTCCTATTTCCCAAAGCCTCTACAAAATTATATTCTTATTTTACCAAAAGTCAAGAACCTCAAGATAAAAAAAATCTTAAATATTGAATAGTACTACTGTATGTCATTTCTGTTCTCCCTCAATAAGAGTTATGGTTAACATGGACATACATACCCCATGTGGTGGATATGATATCCATCCCAGCTCCCCTTGGCTTGCTTTGGAATCCAACAGGTTAACTGCAGGGAAAGAGAAAGAAAGAGAAAAAAATGAATGACTATCCCTCATTAGCCTCTATTATCCTCCCACCAGTCCCCTGGGAGGCATGTACATTCTGACCAACAGAGTATTTATTCAGCTGCACTACTCTTATGAGATGATCAAATTAAACAAACAGTGCAAGCTTCTTCTCTCAGTAGATCAGGCTCGTCATCCAAATGATTGTGGTGGGTGCAGCCACTGGGGAAAAAGGGAAATACCCACATCAGTCGGACTCTTCGATTTCAATCCCTGCCCTGCTGCCCGGAAGAGGTTGCCAATGGGCGATGGTGTCTCTAATGTCCATATCTACCGCACTGTTCTTTGTATGACACACTGTTTTTCACTGATCCTTAAGTAGAGCACATGCAGCAGGTATTGTCTGAATGGAATCCGATATCCAAAAAATTTATGTAATGTAAGCTGTGAAAAGATTATGAGGAAACTAGTTCTACAGACAGGCTGCATGCATGCATGCACACTCAAGCTGAGATTATATATATATATATATATATATATGAAATACAATCGACAAACAAACCAAAAGCGGATTTTTTTATTTGACTCCTCAAAGTGGAGTGTGAATCAGACAAAATGGCTGTCTATAAAGCACAAGCATTATAATGCTCAATGTCGTTCTTTAGGGCATTAGAAGACAGAAGAGGTGAGCGTATACAAAGACATTATTATGTTCCGCTCCTGACAAGCTTTTAACATCTTTCAATCTTGTGTTCTACTCAGCTTGACTGAACGCAGCTCA
This sequence comes from Noturus placidus, assembly GCA_022414735.1. Lineage (NCBI taxonomy): Eukaryota > Metazoa > Chordata > Actinopteri > Siluriformes > Ictaluridae > Noturus > Noturus placidus. Next base: position 29,514 of record JAFFST010012156.1, on the reverse strand, counting down.
AAAAGAACAAAGACTGCTTAAATATGCAATAAATGCATAATTGTAGTTGCCATGTGGGACATTCAGCAGGGCGCCTGTGACTCACACGCTGATGCACTGTCCAGTAAATGTTTATCCAAAACAAATGAAACGTACAACTTAAAATGTCAAGTGACTTGATTGGTAAAATACGCTTAATTAGCTGATTTTTGTCATATAAAAGGTCTGAAAGCAATTACAAATAGGTCATATAAGTCAGCAAACTTTCAAATACAACAAATACTGAATCCACATAAAATAGGAGCGTGACTGGTGCAAATATTTTGAGTCATACCATTTATATCTAGAATTAAATAGAAAGGGGCATTCGATTGCTAGAATCCAATACACCATTCAGCAAATGGGACCACACCTACTAAAACAGCTGGCTGTTCCCATAGAGCAGACAATTTCCTATTAACTGTAATGAAGATATCTGCTTGTGTCCAGTAATGGCAGCTGACATCCAGCTCCATTGGTTCCAATTTAACTTTCTCAATGAGCCGACCCAGCGTCTCAAATTGAGCCGACCAGGGGAATTTGAGAACAGAAAATTAGATGTCTATACGGGTGAAGGGAATTCTTTAGTTGCAGGAGCAAGAAATCTCAGCCAAAGACACCACCCTCCCAACACCAAGAAATAGTGGTACATCATGCATACTCTCTCAGCTCAATACTGCAATGCCAGCTTATTAATACATTATCCACTGCTTGTCCATAGGAATAAACAACGACAGGCAAAACAGATACAATCAATACATGACAGAGACAGTAATCAAGGATCACAACCACAGTCTCTCCGTGAGCATCCGCTGTCCTGATAAATCATCCCTGCACCAGTAACTATTGTCTTCATCAGCACATTGCATGTTTATTGAACACATCAGCAGAATGGAGAAACAACACAACAACTTGTTTCATTCTCTATCTATCACATGACAGCCCACAAGTTCATACAATATCCCATTTGTCAAATATTTACAGTATCAAGGGCAAGTTTTTACTGTACAGTAAGCACAGCTGTACCTTACCAATCAGAATAAAACAAAAATGTTTATATTCAGAAGGAGGTTGATGAGACGACCATACATCTTTTTTCATCATTCAGCTAACCTTCACCTTTCTTGATTAGCTAATTAAATCTGTTTATTAAATTAAGATGGGAATCGAGTGGTGCAACACGTAAGAAGTGGAGTCCAAGGAGATGAGGCATGCTGAGGCTTGGCGTGTGTGTGTGTGTGTGTGTGTGTGTGAGAGAGAGAGAGAGAGAGAGAGAGAGAGAGAACACATGGAGAAACTAAGGATTGATTTCATAGATTTTTAAAGAGTAATGTAACACAGATTAAGTTAGCTAGTCCCTATGAGCCTCTCCTCATTAGTGAACGATGTTTAAACTTCACTTGAAAACCAATGCCCTCTCAAAAACAAACAAATACAAATAAACAAAAAAACAAACAAATGTGTGTTGTGATCCTATTCATGGTGGCTATAAAAGCTGGAATAGCTATACAATGTTATATTCCTTATAGAATTGGCTCACTCAGTTCCTCAGGCAAAACTTCAGAAATTTGAGATAAAACAGCACAGTACTTTCCAAAATATTCAAATAAACATATATAATATTAAACCAATAAGTCAACACAAGCCTACAAAGTGAAGTATTAAACTGCAGAGTATGAATAATTCAGCTCTGTCTGCATGTGTCTTCTGCTCCAGCCTCTGTGCAGCTTTTCCCTCAGTCAGCTCCCTGTGAGCACCGAGCAGTCTCTGCCCGCACAACACCGCCAGCGCGAGCACATTGCTGGCCCCAAATACACAATTTTTACCATCAGCACATGTGTAAGCAGATTTTCAGCACCTCTGAATGTACCACCAATCACAAAACACTGCTTTCAGTAAGAGCAAAAAGCACCTCCGCACCCTGAATCTGCCTAAATGACAATCTATCTAAAAATATAGAAGGCATTGAGATGGCAAAGGATGGCCCAGTAAACACTAAAATGGAGGTAATTTGTGTGATGTACTATAAAAAAAAAACTTTGATTAGAGCATAAATCTCTGGAATTAGAGAGCTTTCAAGAATTTTTTAAAACATCAACATGGAATTCTTCTCTCCGAATCACAGTCTTTAAACAGGAATATTATTTCAGACAAGCTATCAAACATATACTGAACTATCTGACCTTAAGTTATGCAGCATAAGAATAAGAATAAGCATAAGAATAAGCATAAGTCCTATAGGTTTATCTGAGTTGCCCAGACCTGACTTCACAGGGTCTTCTAAATGGCAGCAAAATTAATTCACTTCTTTAAACAAAAGTATGTTTCACTAGGCAGTATGCCCAGATTAAAGAAAAGATATCCTCACATTTAGAATCTCTGAGGTGTTTATTATGTAGGAAAAGATCAATATAGCATGAGACCTAATGGTTATCCTGGAACTAATTATAAAAAAATAATAATGCCAGCGTTTTTCAAAATAATCTTCAAATGAGACACTATACGGACTATATGTTTTTTAAAGTGAACCTAAAAAGTCTGAAACACATGGAAATGTATTTGTAAAAAAAAAAGTTATAGAAATAATCAGGAAAAGAAGTCACATGAAAAGAAATATAATATTTTCAAATAAGCAAAACCATATGGTATAGAACTAATACATTTATTAATCTGTCTTAATTGAGTCCAGATGGTAAAATGTTTAGTACTGTGTATTGTGCACCTAAAAATAAAGTAAGCTTCTAGAGTTTAAGCATAATATTGTGATAAAGTACGGGGTGTCCCCAAATTCTCATAGGGGAAATATTTTTTTTTGCAAAATGTCTTCCAAAATGTTTCATAATTAGTGTAGAGTATATTACAACATTGCTATTATTTCTTATTATTGCTTAGTGTAGTGTATATTAATATTGCTATTATGAGACATTTTAAAGAAAAAATGTTACAACAACAACAATAAAAAATAAAAATGATATTATTATTATTATTATTATTATTATTATTATTATTAATACTACTACTACTAATAATAATAATAATAATAATAATACAGTAATAATAATAATAATAATAATAATAATAATAATAATAATAATATTACTACTACTACTACTACTGTTACTAATGCTATAGCAAAATAACAGTAAACCTAGTAGCTACCTAGTACCTAGTGTATTAGGCGTTCATGTTTAGGCTTGTTTTTAGCCGTGTACAGAGCAGAGCAGGCCTGGAACCCCAGATGTCTTATTTAATAGGAACCAAACTAACACTTAGTTATAGCTGGGCCTATAGCGTCTATCAAACCCCGGTAAATGTCTTCATGCCATTTTTAATCTGTTAGCCTATTATGAAAAACTTTCTTGTTAATGAGCGGTAATTAGAATAATCTGTGTAGACTGGAGTCTGCATAAACTGGGGTTTACACAGCTTTATCGCTTTATATACACTTTCTTGATGGCTTTTTTTTCCTGGATCATATGATCGCTTCCAGCTCCGACTCTCTGCGTTGTGAACAGCAAGAGAGAAAGTGTACCAATCATACACACTACTTATACAAAGCAACCTCAAACGTCATGAGAAAGCCACTATCACCTTATGGTCGGTCCCTTTTTATTATTTTTTTTTTATGTCACTTCATAAATCACACACTGATAGGAGTTGAACGCTCCAACTTCACTTCCAACTATAGGCTAACTGGTGCTATAATCGGTTATCTTCTAAGCTGTTATATTGCTTCAATGAAGAAAATATGGCAAAATGCATAAACTAGCCTAATCCGGCAGCAACAACAAAATAATAAAAGAGAAACTTCTAATTTACTGCTACGATAAGATACAAACAGTACTGAAGAAATACATACTGCAAGCTAAATCACAACATTATGATTTCTATAATATGGGTCATACTGAACTTCGCCTTAAACTACAAAGGCAACCAACAAAGGCACAAAATGGTCTATGGAAGATTTTACAGTTTGACATAGCCTAAAAGGAATTTTAAAAATGATTCTACATTCTCACTGTAAGCTTTAGGCCCAATTAAGGGAGTGAAAAGCCGAGAAAAAGTAAAAAGCCGCTTTCCTCTAAATACATACATACATAAATAAATGATATATATATATAAATATATCATTTATATATATATATATATATATATATATATATATATATATATAGGTGTAGCGTGGCGCGTGCAGCTCTATACTGACACTCACTGGTGAGAAACCTGTGCCTAAAGTGCCTTTAGCCCACTATCACAGTTTAAACCTGATCTAATCTAACAAAATGCAGGAAAATGCATGATTATTTCATGCACAGAGAGAGAGAGAGAGAGAGAGAGAGAGAGAGAGAATGAAAGTTTTATAGTTTTGTTGCATATAACTTTTAAAAAGTCACTCTGAAGCTACACTCTGAGCTTCTTCAATTCAATAAATAATCCTAGATAATGTTGAATGATATTCTTTTCAATTAGTCACACCACACATTATTTTTTTCATAATGTGCTCCTTCCTTCTGCTGTTTTTCATTTTAATTGTGCTTGTTTATTATGACAACTAAATTCACGTACTTGTACAAAAGAAAGAAAGAAAAAAGTACCGTTGGAAGTTTGGAAGTGGATGTTAAACATTAAAACAAAGTACATTTGCAAAAAGTTAACACTACACTTACACTGCTCCCTAACCCAATTATGGAGATTTGTTTATTTCAGTGACACAGTGACACAAACACTGCTTCATCAAATGGATTAAATTCCATCCAACCTCTTATACCATGTAAAATGGTATACCACATGTATTATTCTAAAACCTTTATTTCGGTGGAAATAGCTACTTGCAAATAAAACACCACTGTAGCTGTGCGTGGATGCAGTGTACTTTAGATTTTTTCAATTATTTAAAAAAATTATATATATATATATATATATATATATATATATATATATATATATGTGTGTGTGTGTGTGTGTGTGTGTGTGTGTGTGTGTGTGTGTGTGTGTGACAATATCACAGAATCATCCTTTTTTGACCTTCATTCTTGATAGTTACCACAACTCACCACAGTCGTGAAAATTAAGCAAATCTCACTTTTCTTTCTTTTCTTTTTTTTTTTTTTTTTTTGGCTGAAGCGTTAAGACTACCTTAAATTAGGATTTAAGTTGTAAAAGAAAGAAAGACATGTCTGACCACTTAAACTTGGAAAACGCAGTCATTTGTAAAGGGAAATAAGCACAGGCATGGCATAGCGTTTCCCCCTCTTGCTTTACTGGGATACGTTTGGAAGAACACAAACATGCATACACATGTCTGAAGTGTTTTCACATTTGAAGCAGGCTACAATAAGAATAACGTCTAGCCAAATAATCTGAGTGTACAGTAAACCCAGGCCTATTAACAGGCTGGTGGTTTATAGCAGTCTCCTGGTCCATGTGAAAACAACAAGCTATTGGACGGTGTCTATTATTAATTAATTAATTAATTTTAATTTATATAGCGCTTTTTTACAATGGTACATTGTCTCAAAGCAGCTTTACAGAAATATCATTTTTACATTTACAAGTGACTTACTAATGAGACACACTCACACACCAATGGTAGCAGAGCTGCATGCAAGGTGCTAGCTTGCCATTGGGGGCAACTTAGGGTTCAGTGTCTTGCCCAAGGACACTTCGGCATGGGATCACCCGGCCCGGGATTCGAACCGCCAACCCCACGGTTAGTGGATTAGTGGACAACCCTATCCCATGAACTGAATGTTTTCAAGCTGATTAAAAACAGCACAAAGTTATTTAAATAAATAAATAATAATAAAAAAAAAAAGATTGATAGATTATAGCTACTATTACAAACTAAGCGGTGAGAAATGGTCTTAATAAGTCATCAATATGAAGTTGTTGTTCAAAAGTGTCCTAAGTTAATAGTTGGAATACGACATGACGCGTGTTCACTATAAACTCGACCAAATAAAGCAAAACTGACCAAATGACAAGCTGGGAAGTAATTTGTGCTCCACTTTATTTCGCAGTCAAGGTCAGGGATATGGATTGAACAACCGAGTGGCGAGTATGGAAATATGTGCGTGTTTCCAGTAGAGCGCCTGTCACATGGAATGCGTCTGGACGAGCTGTAAAACTTTGACATGTCGGGGAGAATACTGCAGAGTCCGTGAGGCGCGAGCGGAGGGAGACTCAAGCCTATTCCATCTCGCGCATCACATTCTCCGCGTTCGCTTACCTTCATTGGACGGATAAACGATGAATTCGGCGCAGGAAACGAGCATGAAGACAAGGAGCAGAAGGGTTAGGAAGCGCGTGCAACCCATGACGGTAGTTGAGCGTGCAAGGAAAGGTACATAACTCCATGAAGCATGCCACCGATGTGAGTGAGCTCTCCACCGCTGAGCCAGTTACCATTCTCAGCGCGAGCGCTGATGTCAAGTTTGACACCGGAGACAAGGAGGAGTCTGCGCGCGCGCGCGCTCACCCTCCGCACTTCCGCTGGGTCCTACACCAACCACCACGCTGTTTTTCACACCCAACACCTCCACACAGGTAAACACAAGAGTGACGTAAACTCAGTGATTATTTAGCGTGTCATTATCGCTGCATACGCTGTCATGGTAACATTCTGGCTTTTATATGAGAAGCCACCTCGCGCTGTGCTACAGCTCTCACTATTGTAGGAATTTATATATTCCACTTAACAAGTTCACCACCCATCTAACTGGGCAAATCTGCAGTATTCCACCATTGCATAAAAACACAAGCAATACTGTTATATGTGAATTCCATACAGTTCTAAGATGCATATGCTATGTGAAATATTGTAATGTGATTAAACCTCCTCCCCCAGTCCAAAAGACATGCATGGTAGGCTGATTGGCGTGTCTAAAGTGTCCGTAGTGTATGAATGTGTGTGTGAGTGTGTATGTGATTGTGCCCTGCGATGGACTGGTACCCTGTCCAGGGTGTACCCCGCCTTGTGCCCGATGCCTCCTGGGATAGGCTCCAGGTTCCCCGTGACCCTGAAAAGGAGTAAGCGGTTGAAGATGGATGGATGGATGGATGGATGAAACAATGCAGACAAATCCACTTTAACTATGATCATTCAATAGTTAAAGCCTTGTGTAGATCATGCAACTGCATTCATATTCTGTGCCAATGTAGAGAGCCCTGCATTTTTATAGAACAGTTGTGAATCGGTGTATTTATTATTATAAATAACTATGTAAGCTACTAATGAAACAACATTTAGCTATAATTTATGTTCTCTGGCTGTACCTCACCAGTCACTTGTATTAGTACTTATTTATTCTATATCACTTCTTATTCTATATCAGTTCTTCTCTTGCTAAACGAATCTCCCCTATCAGAGTTTTAGCTTAGGCTCTGACCTAGTGAACTAGCATGAGGATATGTTTCTAATAAGAGACTACAAAGCACCTATGTAAGTTGCTCTGGTTAATGTATGCTAAATGCTGTCAAAGTAAATGTAAATGTAAACAATGCATTATATAATATTTCACATCTGTTTCATTGATTTCTTTTTAGAATAAATATGAAACATACAAAAATGTATCATTAATTCTTTTTTTTTTTTTTTTTTACTGTGACAAATCTAATCGGCCCACAGAAATTCATTTACTTGTGTCTTTTTATTTGCAAATAGATTTCTATGAAAGGGTTGACTGTAAAATCAGTAAAACATTCTTGGAAAAGTTTCATGTTTACATATAATTTACAACCAGTCAGAAGGATTATAAAATACACATATTTTAGTTAGAAATCTGGTGGTTTTTATGTCGGCTCTGCACAGTGCTACATCTTATTTCTAGTCGCCCAATTATTCTTTTTGCTTTACAAAAGTATCTCGATTTATAGTCTTAGGGGAAAAAAAATACTTTTCAGAATGGCTTTTTGGTCACTACATATGGGATGATGATGATCTGGATTATTTGTAATAATGATTTTAAAAGTTGCCAGAAAGAAAATCAGTTTGGAATCCAGTGGCTGAATGACAAGTTAGGCAGTGAGCTTTGGAACATGAATATTATCGACAAACCTGGGTCTGGTCCCAGGCAGCCAGAGGGGACATTCCCACACAATGAGCCCAAAATCAGCCAGTATTATTTCACATCACATTCCTCATCCAAAAGTACTAGATTCGTGGAGCATGAGTCCAAATACAACAATCTGTTCACCAAGTAAACATGACTGGCACATGATTTAGTGAAGAAAAGTTAAACAAGGAGGCAAACCATCAATAATGCCAGTTAAAATAAGGAAAACAACATTTGGTTACCCCTGATGGCATTGAGGTTTTGTGTGGAGGCATAAATTTCCTTATACTGTCATGTGTGGCTCTTATTATGGTGTCTGAAGAGTAAATGGAATTACTTATGTTGATCACATTATATTCAAGACTCCAACAAGCAGTGCAACATTTAGATATGTTTACATAACTCAATCCCTGACTAATAACCACCCATATGATTGCAATTCATTTCTAATAAGCATCTATTCCCTTGAAGAAAAGTTGCATTGATTTTTTAAGTACTCTTGGCCCCAAACATTTTATAATAGAGACATTAAGACATGGTTCTGTAACTGATTTAGGAAAACCTCTTTTCCATCTTATCCTTTTGTAGGATTCACATATTTGTAATGTTATGCTTTGCTTACAGTGCCAGACTTGTTTCGATGCCAACCCTCCACCATCTGCTCTTGCATTATGCCAATCAGAGTTTGGAATGGCACCTCTGTCTCGCCAGCCAACATAACAGTTGCATTGGAGTTATTCTGGTGTGAATTATTACATGGGCCACAACCATCTCTTCATTAACCATGGCTCTCATTATTCAGCTGATCCATTATTCCATATGGTGAATCATTACTTCCATATAATAAAGACACACTACTTAAAAATAAATGCTTCAATTACACTGGTAGGGGGGGATTCTATGTATAAACTTAGTTGCAATAAGATACACCATAATATATTGATACTTCACTAATTCTTTCATAATGATGAAGTAATACCTACATTAATCCTTAGTGCTTTAGGTAATAATGAAGCGTCATATATGAGTAGCCATTAATAATAGTAATAGTCAAGTATTACCATCTTGTTAACTCATTCTGTTAATTATTATCATGACTTATACAGTACATAATTGTAAACGATGTAGGTTAACTGATTTGAAATTATAGGTGTATAATATAGTGTATAATACAGCAAACCCATTTCTTAACTAAAGCCTAACACATTATATTTTATAATAGAGTGCTATAACACAGCTTTACACAATTCTAAGTTAGGCTTATAGTTAAGTACTTTTATCAGCATATGCCTCAGTTATTTCTTTGAATGTGTTTGAATGGATCAACCTCATGCAAGATCACCACCATACCCATATTTAAAACATTACACAAACAAAGTGGTTTGATTTGGATCATGTGATCTCAAAGCATCTTGTTAGTGGTGTTGGCTTCAGATTGCAAATTGCAAAGTTGTCCCAAGTTATCTAAGTAGCCTAAAATTTTGATTAACTTACACTGTGTATAAAAAGATAACTGATCTTTTAAAAGTCATGAAACTAATGAACAGAATCAGTTCGTATAAGGTATTTAAAGGTGATTTAGCAATTGCCATTATAAATGGTTACTCATATATGACTCACAAATAATGACTCATTATTTCCTGATACATTAAGGATTTTATCACTTTTGAAAGCATTGGTTAACTGCTATTATATTGCTTACTTGTAAAATATATGAAAGTATTACCGAATGAACTATTATCCAGATTCTTTTTTAAATAATTAAACATGTAACTGTGAGAGTGGTGTTTTTAGATGCATTTTTACTCATGTATTGTTTCCATTATTTTTAATGTTACATAATAGTCTCCAGGACTCCAGCAGGCAAGGGATCACACAGACACTTCAATAAGTACCATATACTATGGTAGCCCAGGGGGTTGTACAAGGGGTCTGGTTTGCTACAATTAGATGACACACATCATTCATCACATGAATGGTTTTGGTTTTTTGATTTTCACATATATTGTTTCATATTAATATGTAAACTGTTCAAAAAGAAAAAAAATCGGATTATAAAAAAAAAAGATAATTTTCCCATCCTTGTAATGAATCCTGGACATACAGTTGCCTGACTGTATGACATTTCCAATTATATATTTACTGTTTACAGATTTCATTAATCTAGTAATTGAATGATTGCATTATGCTAACAGGGAAGATTTTTGAAGCTAGCATCTTACAATATGGCAGCAGTTACATTAATTGTTATTTAAAATGTTTAAAAGCTTAAAAGTGCCTTCAAAAAGAATCACAAACAGTCATAGCAGTCATGATAATGTAAAATGTTCATTATATACAAGACACAACATACAATAACTCTGTTACTGGTCTTTGTCCAAAACTGTGATACTGAATTGTGCCATATATAACTGAGTCTGTGGGTGTCTGTGACTAATCTGCTATACCGTTAAAATTATGATAAAAGCCTTGCATCATGCAAGTGACTTGCCAGAGCAGCATCTGGTCAAAATCAGAGAATTATCCCTTACCAATTCATTAATCAGAGCCCTTAATTATAGCTGACTGAATTACCATCATACAATGCAATGAAACAGGCCAAGAATGCCAAGGGAGGAAAACCAGATAGTAACCAGTCTTCCAGATTTCAATTACACATTACAGGATCACTATGATTACTCTATTGATGATTGCATTTACTGAGCTATATTCCAACCATGCTGTGCATACAATGCAAATTATTGAGGATAAGACGTTAATTGAAATGTCTTTTTTCTTTGACTTGGTAATATGTATTATTTCACATGAAATAGCCCTATGCAAAACCACTTTGCAGGTCAATTTTTAAGAAAACAGAGACCCTCCTAAGCAATTAGCTGTGTCTAGTCTTCATTTACAGCTGAATGTAATAATTGCACATTTAATTAGACTTACATCCCTGGCACACAGTACTTTAAGAGACTTAATTGGTGTTCCTGACTGGGGGTTACTAGACCTTTAAAGTTTAAACCGCAGAGACCTGCATCTAATGATGCACTATAAATGCAGTAGAAATGTGCTTGCAGACATAGCCCCCCCCATACACACACACACGAACACTTCAATAGTGTCAGATATTACTGATAAAAAATCCTTCCCTCGCACTTAATCGACCAAAGCCATTTGTCAAGTAGGCAATCATTGTGCTCAGTTGAAAGTAATCTTATCAACTACTAATAGGACGCTGACAGACAAGATCCATGATTTCAGACTGTCTGGTTGATGGCATTTGCATTTATTAAGCTTGACTCATGGGTGGGTGCAGTACTGCTTTGAAGCATTGTCTGACTTCGAGAGACACCCAAAACTTGCATTGCTGACAGCAAAGCTCAGCACGTTTACTGTTTTTCAGTCTCTTCCTGAGAAGCCGCAGAGTTTTCTCTAAATATAGCTGGGCATGCTCAGCTCAATCAGAGGCCACGGGAAGAGGAGCAATTGAAAACCTACAAAGCAGAATTAATTACAATAGAGCAGCATCTGCATATTCAAGGGGACCTTTGCTAAAACTGTAGATTTAAGGGGGTAATTAACTGAAAACAATGTAATTACAGGTGTCTTGTCATTCTCATGACTGGGCCGAGCTGTGTTACTGTAGAGTTCCTTAAGGATGATGGCCATCTCAGACCAGGTAAAACTTTGAATATCTGAATGATGTCATGATATACATGACATACTTTAGTTCCTGTATATTTGAGACATGTTTGGGAGCAAAGCACCAGACTCAAATACTTGATAATACAATGATTGCATGTTAATGCTGGAAACATTTACTTTGGTCCTACTTCTTGGCTCACACGAGTGCAACAGCCACAAATAATTCAGGCTGCAATCACTAAAAATCACACAGACTATTGTGTTTGTGCATATGTTAGGGAATCTGGATTTTAAGGCATTGCAGAATTGACTCCCTGTAGAGAAATCTCTGGCACTTGGACAGATATTATAGAGGCCATCTCGTACCACTCATCGGCTATGTTTATCAGAGAGGAGATTACCACTATTTATCTTCATTACCACATTAGCTTATGTCTTCATCGTCATCACCCTTTAGGGGGTTCCTACTCTTATAGCCTGCAAAATGCAACACAATAAACAAAGTTATGGAGTGTCACCTCGGGTTATTTTCTCTTATTTGATATGAGAAATATAGACAGAGAAAAACTTCACAGGCATAGTGCTTCAGATCATGCAAAAAATACAACAACAACCTGCTTAATCACAAAGAGAATTTGATGATTTCATTACTGAATTTGCATGGAAAATACTAAAATATTTATTAATGAAATGTTTCCAAAGTCTACAAATAATAATGGTGGTCTAATATAACATACAGTCAATGAAAGATGTATAAAGATATGAATCCTGTTATGTAGTCAGGATTCCAGTCAACTTGAGTTCACCAATGATACCAAATGCAGTGTAAGTTTACACTAAAGTGGAATTTAGGGAAATAAATTTGAGTAGTGATGTGGTGCATGCATAATCAAAAAAAAAGTTTTAGCAAGGACAATCTAACAAATTTTTGTGGTCACTGAGTTTCAAGCAAAAATTTAATAAGTTGGAGGCATCTGGGACAGCAGCTTATACAATGTGTAGTAGCGAGCAGTAGGCACACTCTTGGTGGTATAACAAGTTAGAATTAGTTGTATTAGTCTAATAGCTCATTCAGTCTGATCATTCAGTCTGACCAGTCTGAAAAATGAAATGAAATGTAATGAACAAGAATGTTTTTATAGTGTTTCATATTAATTACATCTTAAGAAAAACAACAATAAACAACAAATTCTAACACTAACGCTTTCCCTTACCTTAACTTTTATCAACATTTTTCCTGTTTCTTACCATTGCTATCAGGACACTAGATCCAATGTGAAGTGTTTTAAGAGGCGCTACAGCATGTGCCTGGTGTTCCCTTGTCCTAAGCCAGTTAGGGCGGCTGTGGCTCAGTCGGTAGAGCAGGTTGTCCACTAATCCACTAATCGTGGGGTTGGCGGTTCGAATCCCGGCCCGGGTGATCCCATGCCGAAGTGTCCTTGGGCAAGACACTGAACCCTAAGTTGCCCCCAATGGCAAGCTAGCACCTTGCATGGCAGCTCTGCTACCATTGGTGTGTGAATGTGCTCTCATTAGTAAGTCGCTTGTAAATGTAAAAATGATATCTCTGTAAAGCTGCTTTGAGACAATGTACCATTGTAAAAAGCGCTATACAAATTGATAAATTATTAAATTAAATTAATTAAAATGGACAAAATGTAAATGTGGTGCCATGTATCCCCTCTTCTGTTTTTACACCTTATTTTTGAAGACTCTTCCCACAAGTAAGAAACCAAATTTAGTCCTTTGCATTAATTATCACTAAAAAGAATAATACATGATAATGTTCTATAAAAAAAAATAAAGGTAGTTGCAGCAATTTGGTTAAAATCTTTCAGTGAATATTCACACAAGGGTTGTAAAAAAGACACACCAGTGCTTAGGCTTGTGAACCAGATGTCAACAAAAATTTAGAAAATAAGAGTGCACAGCAAAAAAGGCATTTGGACAACATTAGTAAAAACTGGTTATGGATGCTTTGAATCATATAAGATGGTGCCACAAATAAATATGATAGTAGAGCAGTTGTGCACTGCATTTAGTACATTTATGACTCCTGTCAATACACTAAAACAAATATGACTGTCAGAACAATCATTAATTTACCTGAATTATCAGCAAAACATGCCAGAATCAGCAATCACTTTGAAATGCATTAGTGTCAATCCATTAGCTTTTAAATATACATTGTTGTGCTGATGATAAATAATTTATGAGCACAGTGGTAATACATTTCTGTAACCTATTAGAATGTGATTTTTTTGTGTGTGTGTGAAAAAAATTGCCAAGAGAGGCTAATAATTAGTAAGGTGTAGGACAGTTGACATGGAAATGCTATGTCGAGTAACACTCTGTAATTTATTAAAAGGCTAGCCTTGCCTGTACTGATGAACATCACTGGTGTTAACTGTACCAACCGAAGAGAAGGAAACTTTTAGACAGGGAATTGGTACTACGTAGTACAAGATTAAACCTATACCATTACCTGGAGGACTGTGATAGCAGTCCTCCACCCCTCCTCAGCACCATCACTGAAATGCACACAGAGTTCATTTCTCCACCCAGTACACATAACACTCACTCCACAGAAAAGCGTTATCATGTTTATTACAAACACAGATATCTCAGCAGAGTTAATATTAACCTGTGTAGGCCACAGTTTTCCTATTTGTTATATTTTGTTTACCGTGTAGCAACATTCACAGCTTGCAAGGGGCAAACCTCATGCTCGACATGAAAATAGATGCAGAACAGGTACTATTTGAGTAATGCCTGCAAAACAAACACAGCCTCTTAACATTAAACAGCAATTCCCATGGAACAGCCTTTTCTCACAAACATAAGGAATGTGTTATGGACTTTAAACGTGTTCTGGTTCACACATGGATATAGATTTCCAGCTTGTTTAAAAATGTTGCTCCTTCAATGAAACACCACCATAAATACAATATGAAACATTGCATGTAAGATGAGGTTCAATTGTATGTTTTATTTTTCTGTCTTTTTATATAACAACACCAAAGAGAACGAACAGTGTATGTTTCAGTGTGTCTGTTCTGAACGGTTGCTCACTCATAATTCTTTTGAAAACACTGCTGTCACCTCATATTTTTTAAAGGTTGACATATGCCTTCACAGTAAACAAGGAGAGAGGCCTGAGTTATGCATTTCACTGTGTAATATGCCCTTTATGTGCTTGTTTAAAGGAGCAGTGCCTGTGGAGAGGATAGAGGAAAGACTCTGCTCTGCTCAGGCAGGAAAGGAAAAGGCAAGAAAGGGCCCTGCTCAGGCAGGAAACAAGTAGCAGCGTCAGGAGCTGTTTATCACAGACCTCCCAGCTGACAGCTTTGATGTCCCTCAGCACAAATCTCTGACATAACTCAAAGCAGGCTATAGGAGTACAGTCCAAACCAGACATATCTGTGACAGACGCTGGATTCGAATTGGGTGTTTGTAAGAGTCTAACAATATCTCTGTGGCCTTGTTAGTCATTTAGAAGCCCAGTCACTAAAACATGAGTCATTATTTACTACACAGCTCCGAGGAAATTAACTGTGTGTGTGTCATTCACAAATCTTTTTCCAATTTCCTCTCATGTGTCATCAGTGATTGTTGTGAATGTTTGATAAAATTCTGCAATATCACCAGTTGTCTGTATACTGGAGCGCAAACACACTTGGATTGAAAGAAAGAGAAAAGGTGGCTTTAAGTGAAAAAATAAACTTTTTTGTTTACATTATATATAACCAAATATAATAGGATATATAATAATAGACAGATTAAACCTGCATACTACCAATAACAACACAGTTAACATCCATCCATTTTCTGTACCGCCTATCTTACACAGGGTCGAATGGAGCTTGGAGCCTATCCCAGGGGTCTCGGGGCGCAGGGCAGGGGACACCCTGAATAAGGGCTGTTTTCCACTGTTTTTGTGGAAAACAGTTTGTTTCTACAAACAGTAAGTTTGTTCTTTCAAGGTAGCTTTAAAATAACATCTTTACGATAACGCAAGTTCTTTCTTTGTGTTCTTAGAATTGAGAAACAGCCATTGACACGTTCACTCTCACCTTCATTTTAACCTCTCATACCTGCATCCAATTCTCAGCGCAATCACAGCCACGGTATATATGGGCTTTCATTTCACTCACTCTTAGCAAAGTATATGCTCCATTCCTTGTGTTTGTGCCAAGACCAAGCCTGTTTATCTCTCTGCTCATGTTTCTGTTCTTGACCTGGTTCTTTACACGAAAAATCACCTGAATATTATAGATTTTCTATTATATTATGTATGCATTTATGTATTAACACTTCCATATAACAGTTTATGCCCTTTGCTTCAGTGTATAACCTCAGATGGATACTGTAGACTTGTACCTAAAGACTGCTGCTGTAACCTTAAAGATTTGTCTGTGTAAATCCCAGAACATTATGTTCATACTAAACATCCTTTCAATGCCCTCACCTTTACTCTTCTAGAACTGTATAAGCAGAATGATTTGTAATCACACTGTCAGGTGTCATCCAAAAGATGATGAGGTCCTTTTGAATCTGGTTCCTTTCAAGGTTTCCTCCTCTTGTTATCTCAGGGAGTTTTTCCTTGCCATTATCTCCTCTGACTTGTTCATTACAGATCTAAATCAACACCTGGATTTCTGCACAATTGTTTTGTGACAATGGCTATTGTTAAGTGCTATAAAAATAAAATGTATGCAAATTGAATGGATTTTAATACATTTTCCATTTATTAATCAGATTAAATATTTTCAAAGTTTCTATGAAACACCAATCAACAGCTTTGATAATGTGTAGTGCCAAAAATACAAATGTGCAGAGAAACACTTCATACTGAACTGGGATAAGTGGCAAATTAGCTATGAAGGCAGAGTCAGTTTAGAAAAAGTAGGGGCTTTAGCCAGGTTGTTAGTCTGGGTCATAATGAACTGGCCTACATATTTTCGTTTGTCAGTGAACCGCAGGAGGTCAATTGCTTCTAAATTACTCACTGTTGCTGGGAAAACAGTGAGCAGATAATTAGTTCATTCTCTGAGTTTAAGCAATTACCTGTGTTCTAAGAAACACTCAAATGATTGGAGCTACCAATATTGCAATTTGTCCAATATGTGCACCAAATGCGATGCCTTTAAGGCAACTATGGGACATACTGTTATCATGAAGTGGCAACAGCTACACATGGTTTACTCTAAAACTACTTAACTACTTTACATCAAGACCACTTTGGGATAAATAGAAACAGCATGTGTGACACAATCAGGATGACCTACAGTACTGTACAAAAGGCACAGGAAATAAAATAATGGGAAAAAATTAAAATAATTAAAATGTATCTATAAAGTGTAATGAACTGTAAAAAAAAAAAAAAT
>JAFFST010012156.1:0-12402 GCA_022414735.1 Noturus placidus | reverse complement strand
AGGAATATTTTTTTTGCAAAATATTAATTTCTACTGACACACAAATGCAGAAGACGTTCAATAAATATTTAAGACTAATATATATATATATATATATATATATATACAGCATTTCCTAAGAGAACATACTTCACACCCCTAGACAGCATGCTGGTGGCCCGGACACATTGTCCTGTGCTAGAACAGAGTTTACTAAAAAAAGAGTAGATGAACATTTGCTTCTCATTATATTTTAAACACACAAAACATTTATGCTATCCATTTTCATGCATTTAAAAGATTCCAGTTTGAAAATGCATGATCCATTGAACCACATAATAGCACTGAATAGACTCAACTATTGTTTTTAGAGGTCATTATTTGAACTGCAGCATTTTGTGAACTGTACTGTACATGAACTCAGATTTTGTGGTGATCATGCTCAGGTCATATATGCTATTTTAATGCATTGTGTTGTATTTATACTGTGGTGAATCCTGCATGTCAACTTGGTGCTTTTTTCCCCCCTAAACTATACAAGCAAGAATTTTCTCTTGTTATTGTCTTATTTAAAACAACAACAACAACAACAACAACAACAACTTCAGACATGAATTTCATGTTGAAGTAGCAAGTTTATAGAAAAAAAATCCCAATGTGTTATCTCAACTGACTAAGCATAAAGAAGATTAAAGAGAATGTTTTAAAAGTTGAGCAAAAGATGAATAAAAAAGATATGAACATGGAAAACAGAGGATGGATGGATGAGAGAAGACAGCCATTGAATTTATGTTAGCTGGGGTCAGAGCACATGTCACAAAGAATTATAATCTCTGCTTTGTTTAATGTCACACTTGTTCCCAATTTAAATTGATCATTTTATTCAAAGTTCAAAGTTCATTCCTCTGAGTGAATTATTTAACTCTTTACTGTGACCTTTCCAGCAGTGATCTATTAATGACTGATGGAAATGAAACAGCAACAGCTTTTAGAAAGGAAAAACACAGAGGGAGAGCAAGCAAAATTGAAGATTTAAACAAGTAGAGTGCTCTCAGTTGTGGTTTACAAAGCAGAAGAGCTCTCTGGAGCTAAATACAGGTCTATGCTTTAGCCCTATCCAAGACTTAGCTGTCTCAGCATCATTGGCTACCTTTCACTCTTCCTCTCACCTTCTCTCCGTCTCTCTCACACCTCTCACCTCACTTTCACACTCTCCCACCTCAATCACACTGAATATTTTTCACCATATCTCCTGTCTGGCAGCATTCTGCCTCCCCGTCTTAATTAAGCCCTGGGGTGTGTGTGTGTGTGTGTGTGTGTTGGGGGACTTGGGGGTGGGGGATAAGGGTTGGACGGGAAGGAGCGTGGTCTTTTCCTCTCAGCCATTTACTACTGTACTTATGGTAGTTCTACCAATCATCTGTCTGCTTTTCTGTCAGAGTAGTTAAAGAGGAATTAAATTTACACATATGACACTCCAAGAAGGGAGTAGGATGTGGCATAGTTAGTGATTACCTTAGGAAAGTGAAGTCAAACATCCACAAGAAACCAAGCAAGTGATTTTCACCTTGTGTGAAGAGATTGCAGATGTATGAGCACAAAGCCCTTAATTGGATTAATTCATTATTCTGGTGTAGTACCTGCAGATTTTCTGTAGATATCATGGAGTGCCAGACACTCAAGGTTTAAATACACATATATATACACACACGATTCATTTTTTAAATCAAGTCATAAGAACAGACACATTAACACTAACATGGCCTCAACCCTACTCTTAACCTTCTTTCCTTTTCATACAATTAATAAGAACCTTGTTGTGAAAGTGTGAGAAAGGGTTGTACACAGACAAAAACATCTTCAACACATAATAAAACTTGACCCAGAAAATTTCCTGTTCTTTCTTCCTTACTATGCCGATCAAATATTAGATTCTAAAATATTCAGGTTAAATCTATTCATTTAATTATGTGAAGGCCATTTGTCTGCATCTACAAAAAAGCAAAACACACCTCACCATATTGTGCACAAAATATCACAGATGCACAAACATCATGGAAATCCAAATGGGACCATTTAATTATTCAGGTTGGAGAAAGGAATACACAGTTGTGTTATGTAAATGTGAGAGCACTTGTTCATATTTTGGTGAATATCATGAAGTGAGAAAGATAAAACTTGAGAGTGAAAATGAATAATGATGACCAAAAATTTAACATCTTCAACTTATTTTTCTCCTGCTTCCTCAATTTAACAACCTTGATTATTTGTAAATCTAAGAGATTAATTGCATTAAGTCTATTTGTCTACGCCCAAAACATAGGCAGCTGCACACTTATCTCAACCAGATTAATCTTGCTGATGGCAAAGGCAAATAGATTGTGATGGACTGGAGTGACCATGTCATCTCATCAGCACCTGCTCATGACATCATCTGATTTCATAGGCTACCTCTGACCCTGCAGTGGAAAAGCAGTAGCCTTATCAGAGTTCCTGACCCTGACCCCAGTCATGTTCAGATAGGAGCTCTCCCTGGCAAAGGTCTCCATTGTCCTGAAGAAACAAATATACTGATTATCACATCACATCACTGGGGCAGATGGTGGCCTCAGGCCCCCAATCTCATTTAGCATGTCCATGTAGTTGGGATGATTCTAGCATGTTTCTGTCCTGATACCAGGGTGATCACCTCGAGATGACCTTGCAATGCACTGCCCCTTAGGGTTAGGGCACTGGTTCAACACAATCTCAGCTGCTCCTGATCCTTCTGACTCATAGAATGTAAAATGTGTGCTCCAGGACCATATAGATTAATGCACAAACAACATGGTAAACAAATTCCATCTATCCATCTATTTTTTGTACCGCTTATCCTACACAGGGATGCGGGGAGCCTGGAGACTCTACCAAGGCAGATGACACGCAGGAGGGCACACCAACCCATCACAGGGCACAATCACACACACACACACACACTCTCACACACTATAGACAATTTAGAGATGCCAATCATCCAACAAAGCATGTATTTGGACTAGGAGAAGAAACCAGACTACCGCAGGGAAAAACCTGAAGTGTAGGGAGAACATGCAAGCTCCATGCATGCAGGGTGGAGGTAGGACTCGAACCCCCAAACCCTCATGGTGGCAATCATGCTATCAACTAAGCCAATTTGCCGCCCTGGTAAGCAAATATTTTGAAAGGAACAAAAGTGAAGAAAGTTATTAAAGATTCCAAAACTGAAATTCAGTGTTAGTTCCATCGCTAATTTGATTTCAAGTGCAGAATAACACGTTGTAATTCTTGCTTTTATCTTACTTACAGTGGTGCTTGAAAGTGTGTTAAACCTTTAGAATGTTCTATATATCTAAATAAATATGACTTAAACATTTTCAAATTTTCCACACAAGTCATAAAAGTAGATAAAGAGAACTCAATTAAACAAATGAGATAAACATATTATACTTGCTCATTTATTTCTTGAGGAAAATTATCCAATATTACATATCTGTGAGTGGCAAATGTATGCAAACCTTTGCTTTCAGTATCTGGTGTGACCCTGTTGTGCAGCAATAACTGCAACTAAATGTTTCAAGTAACTGTAGATCAGTCCTTTACTTTGGCAAAGAGGAACTTTATCCCATTCCTAAGTTCAGAGCAGGTTCAACTCTTGGATGTTGGTGGGTTTCCTCAAATCAACTGCTTAAGATGAGGAATTTGATATTGGCCATTTCAAAACATGAACTTCATCAATCAACAAAATTTTGTTCCCATAGCAATCTGCCTTGTCCACATGATCTTTAGCAAACTGCAGACTGGCAGCAATGTTCAGTTTTCTCCTGATGGTGAACTCATTAACATTAACGTTAGCCAAAGTGAGAAAAGCCTTTAATTGCTTAGAATTTACTCTGACTCCTTTGTGACATCACAGAGTATTACATGTCTTCCTCTTGGAGTGATCTTTGCTGGTCCACCACTCCTGGGGAGGGAAACAATGGTCTTTAATTTCCTTAATTTGTGCACCATATATATGACCATTGATTGGTGGACTCCAAACACTTTAGATAGGGTTTTGTAAACTTTTCCAGCCTGATGAGCAACAACTCTTTTTCTGAGGCCAAGAAAGATTTTTTTCTTTAAATAAAACAGGGCACTCACTCATGCCTTATTGTCATCCCATTGATTGAAAACACCTGACTCTAATTTCATTTTCAAATTAACTTTTAACCCTAGTGGTTCACATACTTTTGCCAGTCAAAGATATGTAATATTGGATCATTGACCTTAATAAATAAATGACCAAGTATAATATTTTTTGTCTCATTTGTTTAATTGCTTTCTATTTGTCTACTTTTAGGACTTGTGCGACAATCTGATGATGTTTTATGTGATATTTATGCAGATATAGAAAATTCTAAAGGGTTCACAAACTTTCAAGTGTCACTCTAAATTATCTGCATTTTAAGACATTAAAAGCATTGTACATTTAAACTTTTCTTTAGTATCAAACATCCCATCCATAAAACTTCTACAAATATTTTGCACATAGTACTGAAGTTGTTTTGCTCTCTTCTACCTCTGTCTCTCACCAAAGGCTGAATTAACACCTGATTACTGACCATGTTGCTGTGACCTGTCATAGCATCCCAGCAAAACAGACAGACTACATAATCATACAAATACTGGTATCAAACACTTCATCTGGAAAATACAACAAGTAACACAAAATGTGATGTACTGTGGCTGCTGCTAAAATTAACCATTATTTAGAATTTCATATCAGAAAACATCTGCTTCTGCATTACCGCGCACATTTAAGAAAGGTGACTTTGGCTCTAACTTTGTCACAATATGTTAATGGTGTATGCTAGTACAAATAGGCAGAAGTTGGCTCTTTAGTGACAATACAGCCACTCTTATGTTTCTTTAGGCTGGCACTGAACAGCAGGGCAGAATGTCAAGGGAGACAAACCAGCCACACCAGGGAGCACCTTCTTGGTTGCCAAGGAAACAGCAGGTGTGACCGTGGAGAGAGGAAGGAGGTAAAGGGGTGGAGGAAAGGAGGTTCAGAGATCAGAGTACCCAGAGAGCATGGAAAAATGTGGAAGTGTGAAGCGTGAGTGAACTACAAACATGCTGATAGTATCAGTGGTGGAGACATCAGACCAGGACCGGCAAACTCAGAGAACAGCCACTACTCAGCCTGCATTACAAAACAGAAAGCAATATGATAATGATGTTGCAGTGGCAGTGTTGCTGATACAAAACATACCATAAAAAGTCATGAAAGGTCAGTCAAATGGCCCCTAGTGAATTCTAGCTAGGGTAATTAGAAATTTTTGGTCAGAAAACAAGATCATCCCAAATCCTTGACCTGCAATAAATTGGCCAGAGCCTAGTGTTCCCAGGATAGACTTCAAATCCACCACAATGCTGACCAGGATGAAGTGCTTACTGAAGATACATGAATGAATGAATGAATGAATGAATGAATGAATGAATGAATGAATGAAAAACATGGGCAGAAATAAACTCTTAAGTTATGTTGAACCTTCAGAGGTGACTCTTCTATGACTCTTGGTGAAGAGAAGCATCTACTTAGTGTGTATGCATACTTAGTGTGAGATTTCATGATGACATAATGTCCCAATCCTAATTTTTTCACATGGTCATACAAGATATGCACACAGATAAAACAAAAAGTTTCACTTTATTTAATTCAGTTTTTGCTGCCAACATGTACTGTATCACTGTTGCTAGAAATATGTTGCTGCAATAACTTCTTGCACGTGACTTTCACAAAACTGTAAAGGTCTGGTTACAGGTATGAAGAGTTTATTTTAGAAGCAACGCAGTCTACAATCCCAAGTCCAAGCAAACTGGCAAACTAGCTACAGCAGAAACATGCAAAATGGTAAAGATGGTCAGTGAGGTGGAAAGACTTGTGGTTGGTAGACTGAGGTGAAATGCTGTAAGATAGGTCAGAAGCAGAGATATTTGTTTGGAGAACAAAGAACAATGTGCACTAAAATTCTGCTCACTTGTCCATTCAGGGCATTTATAACTATTGATGAATTTTAACCAAGCCAACAAGTAGCCAAGACTTTTGTAAAGCTGATTATATATTTGATTTTGAAGTTTTACAATTATAAACAGGTTTTAAACTGTTATTGTTTAAAGGACACCTGTTATTTACTGATGGCTTTGGTTTATAGGGCAAACTAATATGACATTAATAATTCTTTTAGCGTTCTGCAAGACTCTTGCTTTTCTCATCTCTCTCCTAGTCTAACTTATGCTCCATTTTAATAATCTTATTTCCCGATTCATTGAGTCCACCACTGATACATTATTTACTATATATATATATATATATATAATATATACTATATAAAATGTGAGTACACCCGTCACATTTTTGTAAATATTTGATTATATCTTTTCATGTGACAACACTGAAGAAATGACACTTTGCTACAATGTAAAGTAGTGAGTGTACAGCTTGTGTAACAGTGTAAATTTACTGTCCCCTCAAAATAACTCAACACACAGACATTAATGTCTAAACTGCTGGCAACATAAGTGAGTATACCCCTAAGTGAAAATGTCGAAATTGGGCCCAATTAGCCATTTTAACCCAGAATATTAACCCTCTTGGGCATGGAGTTCACCAGAGCTTCACAGCTTGCCACTGGAGTCCTCTTCCACTCCTCCATGATGACATTACGGAGCTGGTGGATGTTAGAGACCATGTGCTTCTCCACCTTACATTTGAGGATGCCCACAAATGCCCAATAGGGTTTAGGTCTGGAGACATGCTTGGCCAGTCCATCACCTTCACCCTCAGCTTCTTTAGCAACGCAGTGGTCATCTTGGAGGTGTGTTTGGGGTCGTTATCATGCTGGAATACTGCATGCAGATCATGCTCTGCTTCAGTATGTCAAAGTACATGTTGGCATTCATGGTTCCCTCAATGAACTGTAGCTCCCCAGTGCCGACAGCAATCATGCAGCCCCATACCATGACAATCCCACCACCATGCTTGACTGTAGGCAAGACACACTTGTCTTTGTATTCCTCACCTAGCTGCCGTCACACATGCTTGACACCATCTGAACCAAATAAGTTTATCTTAGTCTTATCAGACCACAGGACATGGTTCCAGTAATCCATGTCCTTAGTCTGCTTATCTTCAGCAAACTGTTTGCAGGCTTTCTTGTGCATCATCTTTAGAAGAGGCTTCCTTTTGGGACGCCAGCCATGTAGACCAGTTTGATGCAGTGTGTGGCGTATGGTCGGAGTATTGACAAACTGACCCCCCACCCCTTCAACCTCTGCAGCAATCCTGGATGCACTCATACGTCTATTTCCCAAACACAACCTCTGGATATGTCGCTGAGCACGTGCACTCAACTTCTTTGGTCAACCATCGCGAGGCCTGTGCTGAGTGGAACCTGTTCTGTTAAACCTCTGTATGGTCTCGGCCACCGTGCTGCAGCTCAGTGTCAGGGTCTTGGCAATCTTCTTATAGCCTAGGCCATCTTTATGTAGAGGAACATTTCATTTTTTCAAGTCCTCAGAGAGTTCTTTGCCATGTTGTGCCATGTTGAACTTCCAGTGACCAGTATGAGGGAATGTAAGAGCAATGACACCAAATTTAACACAGCTGCTCCCCATTCACACCTGAGACCTTGTAACACTAACAAGTCACATGACACCGCGGAGGGAAAATGGCTAATTGGGCCCAATTTGGACATTTTCACTTAGGGGTGTACTCACTTTTGTTGCCAGCAGTATAGACATTAATGTCTGTGTGTTTATTTTGAGGGGAGTTGAGTTATTTTGAGTTATTTTTTATTTGAAAAATAAAAAATAAAAATAAAAAAAATTTGCACTTATACCTCTACTCTGCGCACGTTGCTTCTTCTAGTACTCAATTAATAGATCTTGTATAGTAGCACTACTTGTATTGTTCCCTGCTTGATATCACTTTGCTTGTATCTCTCATTTGTAAGTCGCTTTGGATAAAAGCGTCAGCTAAGTGAATAAATGTAATGTAAATGTGGGACAGCAAATTTACACTGTTACACAAGCTGTACACTCACTACTTTACATTGTAGCAAAGTGTCATTTCTTCAGTGTTGTCACATGAAAAGGTATAATCAAATATTTACAAAAATGTGACAGGTGTACTTACTTTTGTGTACTGTATATCTGTATATACTGTATATACTGCAAATCCCCCATTGTCAGGGCTTAGGTTTTAGTGCAAGTCTTGAATACACAATGGAAATGGCACTGAAATTGTGATCACTCAGCTGGTCCCCTTAATAAGATTCAAAAGTCTGAATGGTCAGGGAATTCACGTCTTAAATCTATATTTATTCTACTTCAGTGTTATCAATTTTAACACACAAACAGAAACCTGTCATAATGAGAAGAAATTTATTAGTGAAGCAAAGGTTTCAGTCATAAAACTCAATGCATACATTTATTATTAGGATTAAAATTCAAACTATTATAAATGCTTTTTATTGTAACACTGTTGGCATTTATTAAATATTTCTAGAAATAATCAATATGTAAGTAACTGCTTTATCTGCTAATGGATCCATTTCAGTGCAGTTAAATATATACCTGACACACATACTGTAAAAAAGCTCACTAGAATGAAGCAGGAAAAGACAGAATCCATTACACAGCTATATTTAGCATTAATAACACATATTGAATAATGGAAGTGAGTGGAAGATTCATTAGGAAACGCATTACGATTTAATCAAACTGAACAAAAATTATATTCATTATTCTCTGACAAAAGGCTCATTCATTCAT
This sequence comes from Noturus placidus, assembly GCA_022414735.1. Lineage (NCBI taxonomy): Eukaryota > Metazoa > Chordata > Actinopteri > Siluriformes > Ictaluridae > Noturus > Noturus placidus. Next base: position 3,588 of record JAFFST010012156.1, on the reverse strand, counting down.
TGTTGGCAGGCATGTGGTATAAGTGCTCCCACTGGAGAGGTGATGTGATGGCTCCTGAACATCCACAGAGCAGCTAGGAAGGTGAAACTCCAGAGCCCTCATTTATCACAGACATGTGCCAAAAATGTGTGAAGAACTGTCCTATGCAAAACGTTTGGTTACATTTGTGCATATATTTACACACAGGTGTACACAAAGCACCCACGTGGAAAATAAAGCTGAAAGTGAAATGTATGTGTGTTTAATCATGGAGTGAAATGGTTAATAATAATTGGAATTGTTTTAATCTAAATGTAAGTACTGTTAAATACAAACACATTTCTGCTTACTCTGACTGCTGAAATCACAAATAATGATCTGTGCAAGCCCAAGTGCATTCAACATTTGGTTTTTGGCTGCAGGCATATTTTAGAGAGAAATTGGCAATAAAGCATTAAGGGATTGTGCCCACAATGTTGGATGTCATTATTTCTCTTGGCCCAATACAATTCCTGTCACATCAGTTTCTGTAACTCCTGAAATTGTAGACTACAACTCCCATGATCCTCAGCTCATAACTTCATTACATGACTACCCAACAAGCTCCTTTCTCCATTCAGTCACCTGATTGCTAACAATGCTTACCTGTTTTGCACTTAGACTACACTATTTAAATGATCTAAACTGATAAATACATTTTTTTATAGTCTTGCTCCAGCATTGTATCTGTGGAGAATCAAAAGACACATATATCTATTACTTCTGTCCATTTTAGGTTCATTTCCTTTCAGCCAGGATTAAAAATACTTGGTATATTGTAGTGGAAACTGGATTGGACTGAACTGGGCCGGCATTTTTTTTTTCTGTTTACTTTCTCAGGTTCTAATTTGTCATTTGATTTCAGGCTTATTTAGTGTCAGCACAAAAGCACCAATGTAGAGGGAGGTGGGATTATAACAAAAGAATAAAAGGTTCTTTTATAAAAGGACAGGATGACTTCATTTGCTGCTTTCAGTCCGAGTTAGTGATGTTTACACTAAAGCAGCTGGGTCTCTGTTTGGCTTGGCAAGGTCTGGACCCAGTGGCTTGATGCCCATCAGCCACAGGCCATCCAGGAGGGGGCACTGACTGAGTGTGAAGCCGCTCTCACGGGAAGTCCAAGACTTTAACTCTCCTCTCACAAACCAGTCCTCACCATAATGCTACCATTAATGAAAATGAAAAGGATTTTCTCCAAAAACTTTGTGAGCCTTGTACTGGACCAGAAATTAACCTAAACTATGTGCTCAGACTACATATTATTAACATTTAAAGGGACACCTAAAAGCATAAACATGAAAAATGAAATGCTTTGTGATCATTTGGACCCATATTGTTCATTGTGGAACAAAGAGTGGAGAAAATAATATGCCTCTGAGAATGTGTTTAAATACTTCAAAAAGCTGATTTTCCAGTTGATTTCAGTGTCTGCCATGTTTTCATTTTAAAATGTCATACTGTTGTTTTAAGTTCTCCAATAACATACTTCTACACAAGGTTATAAATCACAATTACTAATACATTCTGTAATAACTATCAATTCAAAACCTAAGCATTGGCCAAAGCAAAGTTGTTTTTCACAGCTGACACCACTTAACAGGGAAGTGCCCAAAGCATGTGGAAAAGAGTTAAGGCTGGGCCTGATGGAGGAGAAGGATAAGAGAGCATTTGTCAAACTAGATGCTCCAAAGGGAGACAAGGCCACACAGCTACTGCATTTCAGACCCATTTCAATTATATCCTGTGGCAGCAGTCCAGTGCCACCTGTGTATGGAACTGGACCATTATGGTCGGCACACTGCAGTCTGGCACATGGGGGTGTGTTCTCGCCTAAAGACCGGCAGATCTCCTACAGAGGCCTACTGCTGTAGCACAGCCTCCAGTTTATGAAGGAACAGATTGTGATTAGCAGAGACATAAGCTGCTATCACATTTTGATGCACATTTAAGAAAGTAAATACAATTTAAATAATAATAAAATTAGGTCATCCAGAAGCAGCTTTTTCCTTCACACCCCTATCCCTAAGGCCCAAAGCAACATGTGAGAAGAGTTCAGCCTACACTTTTATGTTAATCTAGACTGGCTAAACAGGCCTAGTGAATAGGAAACACATGTCCAGCACAGTATAGACAGCACAAATTGTTCTTTCATTCATTGGACATTGGGTCCATGAGAGAATGCAGCCAGAGTCATGCCTTAGAAAAATGGTTGCAGGGCCTCAGTTGCCCTCAGACACTTAATGGTAAGAAACCCAGCTTACCTCAAGCCTTGGTGTTCACTCAGACACACCAGAGGGGCTGTGGAATCATTTACACGCTATACTGTAAGTGGCTCACTTGACCCAGAGGGGCTCAGAGCTACATAGTACAGGTGTCAAAGTAGTCCCCTATATCCTACACAAATGTACTCCTTGTGTGTCTGCTTGAACCATTAGTGTGGCGGTTAAGTAGAAATGTAACTCTGAGGACAGCAATGTATAATAACAATATGGAAATACTTTAGACGGAGTACGGTCTCAGATTTTTTTTACTTTGTATGTATAATGTTTAAACCTTTAATTTACTAGTTTTAAAAATGCAAATGGCTACCTTTACTCTAATAAATTTTTTCCAATAATTTGCTTGAGTAAAAGTAAAAGTAGTGATCAAGAAATTTACTCAGGTTACAGTAAAGAAGTCATCTGTTGCTTAACTACTTGAGTAAATACTTTACAAATTACTTTTTATATGTCTAAAATTGACACATTTAATAATAAAATAAATCAGATAAATATTTTATCTGTTATGTTAATTAACCAAGTGAGCTATGCTGAAGTGAACACTATTTTCATTATCAACAGTATACATAGCTACATAGATCGCTATCTAGCAATGTTGCTGAGTCATGCAAGACACTGGTATAATGATCAAACACGTACCTTAAAACAAACCACTAGACAATTAGAACGTAAATGGCGCCAAACAAAACTGGTGATATTCCAAACCGCATGGAAGGAGTGTCTACTGAAGTATAAAAAATCCCTTAGTAACGCTAGAAAAATCTATCTCTCCACCCTAATAGCAAATAATACAAACAATTCCAGATTTCTATTCAACACAGTAGCAAAAATAACTAGGAATAAAACCACTACAGAAAGAAACACTCAATCATTACATAGTAGTGAAGATTTCATTAGATTCTTCACTGATAAGGTGGACAATATTAGATGTGAAATTCAGGCTAATAAATTAAAATCAGACAGTATTATAACTAGCCCTATAGATAATAATATAGAAATATCACATCAATAAATAGAATATTTTACTCCACTTAGTGAGACTGAACTAGCTTCCATTATCTCTTCAGCTAATTCATCAACCTGCATACTCGATCCTGCTTGTACCGACATGCTTCTTTAAACAGATTTGTCAGGGAATAACTGAACCTCTTTTAAATATAGTCAACTCTTCCCTCAGATTTAAGGGATTAAATTTAAATTTAATCATTTAAATTAGCAGTCGTTAAACCGCTGATTAAAAAACCTGACCTTGACCCTGCTCAACTGTCCAGCTATAGACCGATATCAAATC
>JAFFST010012102.1:15223-31298 GCA_022414735.1 Noturus placidus | reverse complement strand
CACGCACGCACACACGCACGCACACACGCTCGCATTCACACACTCACGCACACACTCACTCATGCACACACTCACGCTCTCACACACTCTCTCACACACACACACACTCACTCACTCACGCACTCACGCACGCACTCACGCACGCACTCACGCACTCACACACTCACGCACGCACACACTCACGCACGCACACACTCACTCACGCACACACTCACTCACGCACACACTCACTCACACGCACTCACTCAATCACACACGCACTCACTCACACACGCACTCACTCACTCTCACACACACGCACTCACTCACGCACGCACGCACGCACTCACTCACGCACGACTCACGCACTCACTCACTCACTCACGCACTCACTCACACGCACTCACCCACGCACACACTCACTCATGCACACACTCACTCACGGTCTCACTCTCTCCCTCACACACTCTCTCACTCACTCAAACACACACTCACTCACGCACACACTCACGCACGCACACACTCACGCACGCACTCACTCACGCACGCACGCACTCACTCACTCACTCACGCACGCATGCACTCACGCACTCACACACTCACTCACGCACTCACGCACTCACGCACTCACTCACACGCACTCACTCATGCAAGCACTCACGCACACACGCACGCACGCACTCACTCACGCACTCACTCACTCACACGCACTCACACACTCACGCACTCACACGCATTCACTCACTCATGCACGCACTCACGCACGCACTCACTCACTCATGCACGCACTCACGCACGCACTCACTCACGCACTCACGCATTCACTCACTCACACGCACTCACATACTCACACGCGCACTCACTCACACACGCACTCACTCATGCACGCACTCACTCACGCACTCACTCACTCTCACACGCACGCACTCACACTTTCGCTCACTCACGCACGACTCACGCACTCACACACTCACTCACTCTCACTCACTCACGCACTCACTCACGCATACACTCACGCACACACTCACGCACACACTCACTCACACACTCACTCACGCACACACTCACTCACGCACGCACTCACTCACTCACGCACTCACTCACGCACGCACTCACACACTCACTCACTCACACACTCACTCACGCACACACATTCACACACACACTCACTCATGCACACACTCACTCACGCTCTCACACACTCTCTCACTCACTCACTCACACACACACACACTCACTCACTCACGCACTCACACGCACTCACTCACTCACTCACGCACGCATGCACTCACGCACTCACGCATGCACTCACGCACTCACTCACGCACGCACTCACTCACGCACGCACTCACGCACTCACACGCACACACGCACTCACTCACGCACTCACGCACGCACGCATGCACTCACGCACGCATGCACTCACACACTCACTCACTCACGCACGGACGCACTCACTCACGCACGCACTCAATCACGCACGCACTCACGCACGCACGCACTCACTCACTCACTCACGCACTCACGCACGCACTCACACGCACTCACTCACGCACTCACGCACACACTCACACACGCATGCACTCACACACGCATGCACTCACGCACTCACGCACGCACTCACTCACGCACACACTCACTCACGCACACACACTCACTCACTCACGCACACACTCACTCACTTACTCACTCATGCACACACACTCACTCACACACACTCACTCACTCATGCTCTCACTCACTCACTCGCACACACACTCACTCACGCACACACTCACGCACTCACTCACGCACGCACTCACGCACTCACACGCACTCACGCACGCATGCACTCACACATTCACTCACACACTCACTCACTCACGCACGGACGCACTCACTCACTCACGCACTCACTCACTCACGTACGCACTCACTCACGTACGCACTCACTCACGCACACGCACTCACTCACTCACGCACACACGCACGCACTCACTCACACACGCACTCACTCACACACTCACTCACGCACTCACGCACACACTCACGCACGCACTCACGCACGCACGCACACACACATACTCACTCACTCACACATTCACACACTCTCACTCACTCACTCATACATACATGTGTCATACTTACGAAGCGTAGGCAGGGTAGACGAATCCAATCAGGTTGCAGAGGAGAGATGCACCGTAACCAAATAACAGGTACAGCGCCATGATGCACAGTGTACCTGCACACACACATACACACACACACACACACACACACACATAATGAGAACATGAGTTTCTCTTACCTGCAGTTTTCTGAAGGAGTAAATAGATCCTTAAAACCAATAAATCATTCTAAGCCAACACACACACACACACGGACTGGAATCACAAGAACATCAGCCACACAAACCTGCTCACCCACACACACCCTCATATCACACACACACACACACATACACACACACCAAATGTGACCCCAACACATTGACACACACACACTAACCCTACACACAAAAACCATGAGCCGGACAAACATTCTGGACAAAGTGAGCAGAGTTTCCATGTCACATATCTCTGCAGGAGTGTGTGAGATTCCTGTACAACATACAGAAGGCCATGTGTGTGTGTGTGTGTGTGTGTGTGTGTGTGTGTGTGTCAGTGTTGGGTAAGTTACTCAAAAAAAAGTAATACACCATTTTAAAATGAATTATAATCTGATGATATTACTGGTTACTGCATGTAAAAAATAATCAGATTACTAACTGCTAGAGCCTTAGAACCTTTAGAACCTTCAATCCTACAAAAATACACAACAAAAAAGTCAGATTTATCATAAAACTGTGTGTCACTGTGTAGGATGACTATAAAATATAAAACTTTTTTAACTAGGCTAGTTTGGAGTCTCTAGCCAAGAGGAGGAACTGCTAAGCTATCACTGTATGTGTTTAGCTGCTACAGAGCCAAGCAGAGTTCATTATATTTCATCATGTTCACGTAAACTGGGACTCATATAGAAATTGAAATGCCTTTTTGTCCTGCTCAGCATCAGTCGATGTTTCTGTTTGTTTCAACCGCTTTACTGGTTTAAATAAATATAAAACTAGGCGTATATCCATTTTACCTCACCCTGACTGTGACCTAGTGTTTAGCAGCATTGAGAGACTGTCAGCCAATAAGACGCATGTATTTCCACGTGTGTATTTTCCTGTAAACGCTGCCTCACGTGTGTTCACTGAAGATATAAAATTATAGGCTTCTTTTACTGACGTTTAATTACGTTCTGACAAACCAGAGAATTATTCAGGGCTAAAGATAACAAACGTCAGGGCAACAGCCCCCAAAACACGTTTTAGACAACTCTGTGTGTGTGTGTTTAAAAAAAACAACGTGTTTAAGCAGCACACACACCCGAACAGAAAAAGACCAAACAGGACTAGCAAGTGTGTGTGTGTGTGTGTGTGTGAGTGCGCGTGTGTGTTTGTGCACTGTGGTTATTTGTGTAGGGAAATAAGTACCAGCTGCATGTCATTAAAATTCATCTGATCTGCTGAGTTCAGTTCCTCTGCTCTTGTGTTCAGGTCAAACTTTGCATTTTTATTAAATATGCTGAATAATTCTAAAAATAATTCATACGAACTCGTGTCCGATTTTTCTTTCAAAACTCAACTCGAAAAAAACACAGAAATGTTCCACTCGATTTGACATGAGAAACAAGAGGAAATGAAACCGTGTGTGGTAGAGAGTTACTGCCATCATGATGTGTCATACTGCAGTTACTAAGTGACGACGCAGACGTGTTTCTGACAAATGACAGATTCCACAGCTAGTAATGAGCTCAACCGGTGTTCAACATCATGTACATGTTTGTTTTGGATTTTTATTATTATTGTTATTATTATTATTATTATTCTGGTCTAAAACGGACCGTGCAGACCAAACCATGAGTTGTAGAGAGCTGAAACTTTGAGCACCACAGCGTCGGAAAGTTTCGGCCTAATCGGCCAGATGGTGGCGCTATAGTGAGCAAAACCAATTTTCTTCAGAAAAATAGCCATAACTTTTGAACTGTTTGTCACAGTCTCAAGCGTCTTATATGGAATCCTTGGTACAAGACAAATAAAATGTATATCTCCGCCATCTTGGATTTTTCGTAAAACCTACTTTTGCGAACTAGTTCTTGGTTTTTCATCTGATCAGAAACAAACCAGTGCCAAATTGGCTGTAACTATGGAACCGTTAAGCCGATTGACTTCAGAATTTGCATAATGTCTTTGTCTCAGGAGCCATCACTTCATGGCAAATCAGCTTTCAGCAGCTGTTAGACATGGTTAGTAATGGCCAAATTGAACGAAACTTGGTAGACCTATTTGACTCTTGGTCTAAGAGGTTAGTGCAAAGTTTTTTTTCTTAAATCAACCACTAGGTGGCACCATTACGATTCCTCTTAACGGTTATATATATATATATATATATATATATATATATATATATATATTTCAGATGTTAAAAACATACTTTTGCAAACTAGTCATAGGTTTTTCGCTCAATATCAACCAAAGAAGTGCTACATGATGGGTCTATTTATAATAAAAAAAAAAATTTTAAGTTTCGATTTTACATGTCGATGGCACACCAAAAGTAAGTGTAGTGGACTTGGCCACATTAGTTACATAGTAATAATTCTTAGACGGCATGAGGTATTTTCACCAAACTTTGTATACTTATGTAAGGGCTCAATCTGAGGTCCACAAAAACTGTAGAGTTTGACCACTTGGTGGCGCTAGAACAGCAAAAGAAAAAAATGAAAATGGCTGTATAAATAGTGTGTAAATGACATCTCATACTGAATAGTTTTAGATCTTTAAATGATATAAGGCAACCTGAGTAAATACACAATACATAGCACCAATGGTTAAATTTAAAATCTGGTTGTGCCGGCTTTAGCAGTAATAACTGCAACCATCCATCCATCCATCCATCCATCTTCAACCGCTTACTCCTTCTCAGAGTCACGGGGGAACCCGGAGCAACTGCAACAAAACACTTCTAATAACTAGATATCAGTCTTTCACTTACTTCTAGGACTAGGATTTATTCCTATGCTTTAGATAATTGTCTTGCTGAATAATCCAGTTGCGCTTGAGTTTCAACTTACAGACTGAAGACCGGACATTCTCCTTTAGGATTTTCTGATAGAGAGCAGAATTCATGTTTCCTTCAATTACTTCAAGTTGCCCAGGCCCTGAAGGAAAGCATCCCCACACCATCACACTTCCACCACCATGCTTGACCATAGGAATGATTTTTTTTTGTGTAATTCAGTGCTTGGTTTACGCCAGATGTAATGGCACTCCTGTCTTCTTAATAGTTTCAAGTCCACAGAACATGCCAAAAGGTTTGAGGATCATCAAGGTGTGTTTTGGCAAAATTCAGACGAGCCTTAATGTCTTTCTGGGTTAGCAGTGGTTTTCTCCTCGCCACTCTTCCATAGATGCCATTTTTGCCCAGTGTCTTTCTGATAGTGGTGTCATGAACAGTGACTTACTTGATGCAAGAGCAGTCAGTAGTTCCTTTGATGTTGTCCTTGGCTTTTTTTGTGACTTGCTGGATGAGTCGTTGCTGTGCTCTTGAAGGAATTGTGGAAAGTTGAACACTTCTGGGAAGGTTCACAACTGTGCTAAATTTTTGCAATTTGGAGATAATGGCTCTCACTGTGGTTCTTTGAAATCCCCGAGCCTTTGAGATAGCTTTGTAACTCTTCCCATTCTGATGTATTTCAATCATCTTCTTCCTCATCATTTCTGAAATTTCTTTCCACTTAGGCATAGTGTGTTACTGGATAACACCTTTTAACCAACTTCATGCTGCTGAAAAAGTTCTATTTAAGTACTGATTTGATTGAACAGGGTTTGCAGTAATCAGGCCTGGTTGAGTCAAGGCCTAGCTGAACCCCATTATGAATGCAGTTTCACAGATTCGAAGCACCTCCTGAGCGGTTCAGATACTTCAGGACGGAGTTATAAATAATCTGGAGAGCAGCTGTGAGACAAGAAATCCAAACCAGTGAGCGGACAAGGGTGTGTCCATAACGCGCACACACATCCTACATACTACATACATGTGGGTTTGTTTTTTTTAAAAGCTGCTGCCTTTTGATGACAGCATCAGGACTCCCCTCTAGAGAATACAGCAGTTAGCTCAGCTGATGGGATTTGTTTAAATTTCCATCTCATGTTTTTTTTGCACTACAGTACTAATGGATTAGCAGTGCAGCGTTGTCGGTGCTGACCTTTGGTCAGAAGGTGTTGATTAGTTTTCTATAACAGCAGATCTGACAGTAGCGATTGGTCTCTATAGTAGCAGCTCGTTTACAGGGACGTGTACAGAAGACGGGCCACTGATAATAAACAGATTAAAAAACATGCGTCGAGATGTTTATGTAACGTTTATGGAAGGAGTCTCCAGTGTCAGCACTGTGTAACAGTTAGAGGTAAAGCTGTAACTTTAAGTTTTCTTGACGTCTTCAGTACAGAGGAGTTCACACTTCTTTACTGTTTCACTGTAACGTGCGTAACAAGCTGCGTTTTTGTTTTGATGTCTTATTAACTTAAAAAGAGAGAATAAAGAGATAGAATAAAGAGAGGGAATAAAGGGAAGCTGGTGTTTATAGCTGTTAGAACATAAGTGTCATGGGCGTAACCCCCCCCCCCAAATGTTGAGGAATACCAATCTGTCCCCCTAATATACAAAATATTTTCTATATGTCTTGATTTAATGAACCCTGCCAACGGATCTGTCTTTTCTTCATCTATTCTATTTATTTATGTCTATTCCTTTTTAATATATTTGCGTTTGTTAAGGAAAATAGGTGTGCCCCCCCTCCAGTTGTACACTTTGTTGCGCCCAAACTCAACACAAGTTTGTTGATATATTTTAACAACTCGGTCTGTTAGAAATGGAGACAACAGCCAAGTGTAGAAAAGTGCAGCAGAACATATGAGCTTTTTTCAGACAGTAAGTAACTAGATACCTAAATAGTAGGTAACCTTATCTTAGTATAGAAGGCATCATACCATGGCTTGGTTTGTTCTTAAGAACATCAATTAACTGTTGATATTTGCACACTCATGAAGTAGGCTAGGCTAAAGTCACTTCTGGTTTTTGACCATTAACGTTATATTCATCCATCCATCCATCCACCCATCTTCAACCGCTTACTCCTTTATCAGGGTCACGGGGAACCTGGAGCCTATCCCAGGGAGCATCGGGCACAAGGCGGGGTAGACCCTGGACAGGGTGCCAGTCCATCACAGGGCACAATCACATACACACTATGGACACTTCAGACACGGCAATCAGCCTAACATGCATGTCTTTGGACTGGGGGAGGAAACCGGAGTATTCACTTGAATATATTCCCCGAGTTCACTGGATGTCCATACCATGGTTACGCCCTTGGTAAGTGACAACAGGAACTAACTCGTTTTACAAAAGCTAAATGTAACTATAAAAAGATAAAAAAAAAGTATGATGTGTTGTTCTTGAATAAATAATGTGTAATAGCTGGTGAGTTGCTGTGGTGTAAGAGGAATAAAACACTTGGGAAGTGCTGTTAGAGGAAAATAATCAACTTCAGGGTGTAACTGTAACTCCACTTCATCAATCCACCCTGTTGTTGATTAATTTACACACACACACACACACACACACACACACACACACACACACACACACTTTATTACTTACATAATACAAAGAAAGCTCTAGGTACACTCAGCTGTGTGTGTGCTTTGTGAAGGTGTGACGTAAAGAAGTTAAAGTTCAGTGTGTGTCCGTCCGTGTGTGTCAGTGTGTGTGTCTGTGTGTGTCTGTGTGTTTGTGTCTGTGTGTGTCAGTGTTTGTGTCTGTGTGTGTCAGTGTTTGTGTCTGTGTGTCTGTGTGTGTCAGTGTGTGTGTCTGTGTGTGTCAGTGTTTGTGTCTGTGTCTGTGTGTGTCAGTGTTTGTGTGTCTGTGTGTGTGTGTCCGTTAACAGAGTCCATACCTGAGGCGATGTAGTATCTCTGGACGCCGGTGCGCCGCTCGAGCTCCGCTAAACAGTCGGTCAGCAGGTTCTTCTCCGTTAAAAACGCCTCGTAGCGCTCCGTCACCGCGGCCCACATGACAGCAAAGTCGCGTGAGTGTCTATGTGTGCGGTAAAGTGCGGGAACAACGAGCAGAAAGGTGCGCTAAACTCACAGTGTCGCTCCCCCCCTCTCTTTCCCCGCTACAGCCTGGCAGGTGCACACGCGCGTGACGTGAATATCCCAGGGTTAGGGTTAGCCAACCAGAGAGCGGGATTCCTGCTACGTCACGTGTGTCACTCTGCGGTGGTTAATAAATAATAAGTGGTGATGTCAATCTTTTCCTTCTTTATTCTAGTTTCTTTCTCTTAGCAGTTAAAACCTTTGAGGAAATAAAAGTAGATTATTACAGGTTTTAATTCCCCTGAACACTTTTCCCCCTCCCTGCTGCTTTCATTTCTCTCTTCTCCATCATCATTTTCTTCATTTCATCTAGTTAATGATCTATTATTTATCTACATCAGAAGGAGACAGAGTGATTATGACAGAAAATAAAGATATTGGAACAAACCATTCCTGAGATGGAGGGTGACTCACCTGCCTGAAGTTATTTCGCTCCCTAGCCTTTAGCACTGGCACGTTTGACAAGATCTCAGACTGACTGCCCTGTACGCCAACGCTAACATCTACTTTATTTTGAATGGCAATCCACATGCACTTCCTTTGCGATAAACGCATTGGGCACCCGTGAGATATCTATCTATCTATCTATCTATCTATCTATACATACATATATATATAGAGAGAGAGAGAGAATATATATATATATATAGAGAGAGAGAGAGAGAGATAGAGAGAGAATATATATCTCCTATCTATCTATCTATATCTGTATATATCACCGATTAGTCGAGACCGACCTTCGGTCACTTTATGGGTCATCACTCTCCACGTATTTCCTCGATGTGATCCACAAAGCATTTCGGCAGGAGTAGTGGGGTAGTTTCCTGGGCGTAACTACGCACTCTTTCGGGGGGTCGTGACCCCCCCCCCACCCAATGTTGAGGTAATACCAATTGTCCCCCCCCAATATACAGGAGAAAATATTTTCTATATATTCCACTTTAATTTACCCTGCCAACGGATCTGTCTTTTCATCTATTCTATTTATTTTATTTATGTCTATTCTTTTTTTAATATATGGACGGTGTCCCCCCCCCCTCCAATTATACACTTGGGTTCGCTTAGACTCAACACGTTCGGTGATATATTTTAGCAGTTTCCCCATGCTGTGGGAGCTTCTATTACTCAGAAACCACGTGCATTTAAACAGTAACTGTAATCCTAAAACTATATTCTAAATAAATATAAAACACACACACATATATATATATATATATAAAGAGATATATCATCTATCTATATATATGCACACACACACACAAACGGCCTATGTATGAATGACCCCAGAATGACACACACATACATACATATTCTGTTAATATCTCCAGAACCGAAGCAGCACAAACTAATGAGCATATTTGGAGTGAACTTGGAGCCTGTGCAATTCTGGTGACATTACCGCATCATAATTAAATGCTTAATGTATTAAAATGGACCAAAGTATTTCCTTGGCTTCTGAATGAAAGGTAGGGGAGTGTGACGTATGGACAACACGTGATGCGTGTGATGTTAAATCTCCAATACGAGCATTTGCTTGGTATTTTATTTGAAATAAACATGTTACATACAGACTGACTGTAAATCTCAATATGGCGATTTAAAAAAACAAAACTACAAATAGCGAACACGTACGACAATAAATATAAACACACACGAGTGAGGAAACACCACATCACCACCAAGAGGTCAGAGCAGGACAATTACACTCATCAATTTAACACCAGCTTCTTACACACTAATGGCTGTGTGTGAGTCCGTCCATCATCAGAAGACAAATCATCATCTTCTTGCTCATCACCACCTGTGCATTTCTACACAAAGACAGACAGATGTGAAGACAATGAGACAGAAAGAGAGAGAGACGAAGAGAAAACAAGGATAGAGGGAAAGACAAAATAAAGAAAAGAGCAATGATAGAGGGAGAGATAGAGAAAGTGGCAAAAACGAGACAAGCAGAACAACAGAGACCCTTTATAAATATAAAACATTGTGTAACCATGGCAACAATACTGAGTGTTGCTGCCATGGTTACACTGAACCGGTGAGGATCTCACAATTAGCTGCAGCTACAGTACTGCAATAACGTTATTTAACCATGATAAATACAACATTCAGCAGCTTTACACATCAGCCAACCAGAGCTCAAGAAATCAGGAAATTATCATAGAAATAATTCTTCTACATCCACACTGCATGGTTATTCTTCATAAAACCGGTGAGCAGAACAGATTACCTCGTTCACTACTTAGGCAGCCCCCTTGATTATATCTAAATGCAATAATTATCGTAGGAATTAATTTGCTACACAAACCAGAAATGTTTGATTTAAAAAAATTACAATAATTTCCTGCTATTTGACACTGCGCACTAATGAAGATTAAACGTGAACACTGACTTGGAACTTGAAATGAAAACCCCTAAAATATTTACAGGTCCTGCTGCTTGTAACTCAAACCTAAACCCAGCTAATTGTTCTCAAGACACAAAAATAACTAATACAACAGGATTTATTCAGGATCATTAAAGCTGTCAAATATGCTTGAAAAATAAACCAAACAAACGCTAATAAGAAATAAATGAAACAAAACTAAAATGTTCGGCAAATCAAAATAAAATTTAATGATCAGAATTTTCAAACCACCTCAAAACAAACAAAAGATCAAAAGGCCGTTTTTTTATGATTAGTACTGAGGGAAAAAAATACAACTAAAGTCATATAAAACAAGAGTAAATAAAGAGGGGGAAAAAGGAGAATCAAACAACAAATGCTTGAAGGTGAAATGAGAATTTGTTTTGTTTTTTTTCCCCATGGGAATTTACCGTGTCTTTGGTCCTTCATACTTTCACTGCCTCTGCCATTTATTACTCTTCATAAATTAAATAAACCAACAGTTTTCATTTCACCGAACACACCACAGACTCAATCAGGAAAAGTGTCTCAGGGTCAAAAACTGAAGGAAAAATAACTAACAAGAATAAGGCATAAATGTTGAAACATTGACTTGAGAATGTTTTAAACATCCCATAATCATAATTGACTTACATTGAGACAAAATGGCTGACTTTAAGGGATAAACTCTGTGAGGTGTTCAATCAAGACACCTTAGAAAAATTTCACAATAACATTAATCCAGTTTCATTTTTTTCATGAAATTATCCCCACCCACATGTAGGACCAGGCTCCATCCCTTTCCTCCTTTTGATGCAGTTCAGCACACAGGCTGTAGAGGGCGCCAGAAACATCAAACACACTGCTCCACCACCATGTTTATCATTATTAGCAGGAGCCAACCAGTTTCAGATCTAATACAGCGGTCAGAATTGCAAATCTGATCTGATACCGACATCCGAACCATGACCTGTGTGTGTGTACGTGTGGCTAACAATACTACACGTATCAAGCACTGAAAACTACACATGAACTGGTTAAACAAAAAAATATATAAAATTATGAAAAACAAAAACAGGAAGACAGATAGTTGTGTACCATAAAATCTCACTAACAATCTGCCGTTTGTACAACAAAACAGGGGGGGCTTAAAAAAAAAAAAAAAGAGGGGTCAGTAATGGGGCGTTAAACGACTTAACCACACCCGCAGGGAGGGGGGAGATTTACCAAGGCTAATCCAAGTGAAATTATACTACAAAAGAAAAAAATTTCTTGCTAGCATGAGCAAGACTGAATTCTGTAGCGTTTTTGTGCACCTATTTATACTTTAGTCACAGCCTCGGGCGTAAAAACGAGCAAACGCAATGGAGAGAGCGATGCGGGGTGTGAAATGGACTAACACACAGGGCGTATTAAACAATACATCACGATACTAAATGATCGACTTTACGGCGGTCGTTATGAGTGCACTGATGTAGTGACGCAAGGTGTGTGTGTATTTGAAGCAGATGAAATTATAAAACATTTCAGAACGATGTCCGTCTACTTGTGTGTCTTGCTGGTTTTGAAGGACACCTGCAGGATCTTGTCCCCCAATCTGTAGCCATTGAGGCTAGCGATGGCCACGGCTGCCTCCTCGTAGTTGGTCATGGTGACGAAGCCGAAGCCTTTGCACTTGTTGGTGTTGAAGTCTCGGATCACTTTGACGTTGGTGACGGCACCGAATGGACCAAACATCTGCCACAGGATTCCCTCGTCTGCGTCTGGACCCAGGTTATAGATGAAGATGCACCACCCGGCCTGCGCACTCCCACCCATGTTCGCCCCTGACAGACCACCCATGTGGGTCTCCACACCCATCGGGGAGAACCTGAACACACAATTATTATTACTATTATTATTATTATTATTAGAACCTGAACACACAATTATTATTATTATTATAACTACTCACAATGAATGAGAGCAGTATAGTGCATTCTGATTAACCAAGGGCAGTACAGTGTGTTCTGATTCTAAATTCCTAATCTATTTTAGGTTCCCTTTAGATTTTTTTTTAGTCCTTGGTCTAAATTGAAATAGAAAAGAAAAAAGAAACTGTCTGAGAAAGTGGAACTGGCAGTAAACATGCAAGCAGTGGCGTCTCAGATAAAGAACACGCTGTACTGTTCTCAGCTAGTCAGTTTACACTGTTCTGTGTTCTGAATGGAATGTGTAGTACTGTGTAGTTGCATACCTGAATCTCTGAGCCTGGTGGTGTACAGGTCCTCCGAAGCGGCGAGACTGTGAATGATAGACCTGAGGGATGATCTGTGAGTTTTTAATCTGATTGGGATTGGCAGCAAATTTGACTGTGATGGGCTCAGCCGCACCGGGAGGTTTCTGTCCATTCAGCTCTTTAATGGCGTCTTCTGCCTCGGAGCGCTTGTCGAAGCGTATAAACGCAACGCCGCGGGAAAGACCTGACACGAACAGAAAAGGTGGTAACGGAGCGTTAACCGGAAGGTGCAGATGTCCGTAGAGGAGTTCAGAGTTTCCTGCTCACCTGAAGTCTGATCAACCAGCACACGAGAGTTGATGATGCGTCCGTAGCGTGTGAACATGTCCTCCACGTCCTTCTGTGTCATGTTCTTAGGGAGGCCACTGATGTACAGATTGGCATCTTTGATGGAGTCCGAGCTCGGCCGTGCGTAAGACACCTGCGGCAAGGGAAACACACAGCACTTACACAACAAATCACATGATAAACAAACAAAGCTGACTTACAAGACAGAGGGATCCAGAAACACTCCACGCAACTACACAAATAACGCACGCAACAGTGAGGCGGGACGTTTGGGACACGTGTTCAGAGGGCCACGCCTTAAAGTCACGTCTCATTATAAACCGATAGGAATGCAGCATAGCAGTGCCTTTCTCTTAGTAAAAAGCACTTTTTTTTTTACTTTAAAAACAGCATCATCTGGTACTGTTCTATACAGTCAAAACTCGGTACTATGCCACCTGTCGGGACCGAGCAAGAGTGGCATAGCAGCGAGAGTGGCATAGTAACGAGGGTTTGTAAAAACGGCTTTATTTTCTCAAGTTATCAGTCCAAAACTCTCAAGAATCGTCGGCTGGCGCTTTTGTGTGTCTCTTTTGAGCTAGGGTTGCAGGCTTGTCGCTGTGTGTTGTGATTGGCTTGTTGTAGTTGGCGTCGGGGAGAAGCATCACGTGTTTGACTTTGACACAGTCTGACTATGCGCGTACGTATTGAGTTATGTTGTGCGCAGCTGGACTGTAGTTCGTCGCTTCGCCTTTGGGACGCGAGTGTGATCGAGCATTGCGCAGAAATACAGACTTTTCAGGACTCGTGCCTTTTAACGGTCACACAATAGTGGCATAGTAGCGAGAGTTGGGGGTGGCATAGTAAATTTATTTTGTATTGAATTTTGTCGGGACCGAGCAAAAGTGGTATAAATACCGAGAGAGGCATAGTAGCAAGGTGGCATAGTAACGAGATTTGACTGTATTTGAATAGGTTAGAATGTTAAGTTATAGAGCTCTTTTTTGGACCTCAGCAGTTCGGTTTGTTAAGTTTATAAACAATTCATCTTAATTAGCATATTGAGAAAACACTCATTTATCCAGTCAGTCACTGTAAAAATGATAAAATATAAAAAACAAACAAAACAAAAACAAAAAAACAAAACATTGCACTTATGAACTCAGGTTATTAACATCCAACTCTTATGCCTGGAATATACTTGCTTTTTAATATTTGCACATCTACGCAAGATGGCTGACGCACTGTATCCTGTCCACATCAAGAGAAATTAATGGTATTTATCTGCATGGCACAATACGAACATAGAAAGCACACCACCACATGACCGAGTCCACAAACTAGTGCTGTGCATAAATCGCACTTGTTTATGGTCAACGCACGAGTTTTAAAAAAATCTTCCATAAAGGTCTGTTTCGCATACCACTCGTTAAGATTTCCAGCGACGTAACAAATACTTTGTAAGGCAAGATCGAAATCGAGTTTTCGATTCGAGACCTGGATCATGGCATCCATCACGCCGACAGGAAAGTTTTAAAGAAAAACAGCATCAGTGTACAAAACGTTTTGTGGCTTGAACCTGATGTTCAAAGACGTTTTGGTTCCACCTACTGGACATCATTGGAATCCTCCAGTTGTACGCAGAGGACTGGTCGAGTTTGTTTAGGGTGGGGGAGCGTCATGCGTCAAGTATAACCCAGGCCTTAATGTGGAGTGTTACAGAGTGGAAAAGTAAAAACAAACCAAACTGGCAGCTTGAATGAAAAGAGAGTTAAACTGACGGGTAAAAGGCCACGCGTGATGGAAAATATGTAGTGATGTAATATTACCTTGATGGTTTTAGACTGTAGCCTCAGGCCATTCAGAGTACTGATTGCTCTTTCTGCATCACTAGGGTTTACATAGTTAACAAAGCCGTACCCTAAACTGTGGCCTGGAGAAAACAACACAAAGCAAAACAATAAAAACAACCAAACTAAACCAAACAAAAAACAAACAAATAAACCAACAAACAAACAAACCTTACGGATAGAAAGAAACAAATCATTAAAATATCAGAAATGAATTAACCATATTGCAGGGAAAAGAACAGGACAAACCTTGAGGAAAAAAATATTCAAATTGAGCTGAAAACCACTGAGTTAATTAGCAAGTTATTAAAAATGACGATGATTTCTATTTTAACTGGATACGAGAGTACCATATTTCCCGGACTTATCGGTGAGCGTGCGTGCGAATGAGATATATAAAAGTATACAGACTACATATGTACGGACCGGCGACTTTATCTCGGATGAGCTTAGCGCTCTCCACCTCGCCGATGCTGCTGAAGAGACTGCGCAGCTCTTCCTGTGACATATTCTGCGGCAGATAGTTCACGATAAGGTTTGTCTTGGCGTCCTTTGCCTCCTCCACCATATGATCCTCGTAACCGTTCGACATGTCGTACACCTCCTGAGAGACAGAGAGAGAGAAGAAAAGAGCATATTAATGAGATAATTTACTAGTGTCCATCACGGCTAGAAAATTTGCATACAGAAATCGTTTAATAAAATGTGCGTCATGTCATTTAGCCATTAAAGATTTAACAAAGTGGGAAAAACCGGGTTTAAAAATAAAATTTCCACCAAAATAAAAAAATATTACCAATCCCTATAAAAGGATTTTTTATGAATATGCAAACTTTCCAATAATGTCATTTAGAATTTGACCAATCAGAGACGTTCAGTATAAGAAGCTCTGCCCTATATAATGTTTGGTGCAGTAATTCTAAATCAGTAGTGTTTACTAAAAAACAATTAGTAGAAATGTTTCTCATGCTTTATTTCCTTTGATGGTTGCAAATAAACAAATTGTGGGCCTGTACCTGCCATTAATGATTATGTTTGAATGTGTATACTATGCAGGGTTTTTGTTTTTTTATTATTAAACCTAC
>JAFFST010012102.1:0-13674 GCA_022414735.1 Noturus placidus | reverse complement strand
TATTTGTTGAAAAAGTTTGAAATATCCAATAAATTTGTTTCCACTTCATGATTGTGTCCCACCTGTTGTTGATTCTTCACAAAAAATTACAGTTTTATATCTTTATGTTTGAGGCCTGAAACGTGGCAAAAGTTCGAACAGTTCAAGGGGGCCGAATACTTTCGCAAGGCACAGTAACTTGATTCACATACAATTGGGAAAGTCTGTTTAAATGTCGCAGAGATCGCACACGGAAAAATCAATGTTTCCTTGTCGCTTGCTCGCTGGTCTCATAGTTAACTACAGATGCTGTGTCAAGA
This sequence comes from Noturus placidus, assembly GCA_022414735.1. Taxonomy (NCBI): domain Eukaryota; kingdom Metazoa; phylum Chordata; class Actinopteri; order Siluriformes; family Ictaluridae; genus Noturus; species Noturus placidus. Next base: position 13,375 of record JAFFST010012102.1, on the reverse strand, counting down.
GGCCTTGTCATTGTTACATTTACCTAGCTAACTCAAATCATAAGCTAGCGCTAATAAACACGAGCGCCAACAAATATACGTTAGCGGAATCAACTTTTGCTGTAAAAACGGGTCTCTCTCACGCTCATTTTATTAGGTCGTGTCTCTAGTAGATACAGAGTCTACTCACTTTTAAGTATCTAACGTGTCCCCTTCTGACTGCCATGAAGAGTCGTCACAGATCCCGACTCTGATCTGAAGACACCAAAGAAACAAAATAAGGTAATAAAAATACACGCTGATAAAAAAGTGAAAAACTGAAGCAAAAATAAATAAATACGCAAAGACGTGGGGTTGGAAAGTAGAGGCTGAAACAAAAAAGAAAAGCAAACAAAATGAAAGGGGAAAGAAAGATGAGCCAGCTTCTGATTTCACCTGTGGAAAGAACAGAAGAGCCATCAGGCAGAACAGCTTCAGCGTGTATTTTTAACACCTCAAGCCCACTATTATAGTGTTGACACTATACACACACTTCTCTTTCTGTGCGTGTACGCTGCATGTGTGTGTGTGTGTGTGTGTTTTAAATATCTAACATAACATCTAACAACTTGCAGCTGCAGGATTATATGCAAATACATTTCCCTCCACACCATCAGAGGGGTCAGATCTACTTCCTGTCATCACTGTCTCAGAGATACAGGAAAATTACAGGAAATAAATTATACTAAAAATGTCAATCATTTCGTCTATAAATAATGTCAACTGGAATTTTATGTGATTTCCAATCGAACTTGGTGAGAAAATGCAAATAAAAACACCGATAAATAGCTAAATTGATTTAACAATTATTGCCAAGCTAGAATAAATGCTACTAATAAAGAAAAATACTTCATAAATAATCTTTGATTTAAAAAGTCATTAAAGCATTACTGCACACGCTTCAGAAATGCGCTTATTGTGAATAGGTTATGAAATATATCTGTACTGAGATGGTCAGGGATCTTTTTTCAATTATTATTTACGAAAAGGTTTGAGACCCTAAATGAAACCGGTTGTAATAGAACAAGCACAAAAAACATGATTAGCACTGCTTTGTTAACTAGCCGTTATACCGCGAAGTTTACGGTCGACTCTGTTTGAATTGTTGCTAAGCTAACGGTTCATATATGAATCACTACAGCGCAGGAAACTAGCATACCGACACGGCCGCGTCCCAAATACCACAATCCCTCACTGTTCCCTTGATAACCTAAAAAAATGACCAGGTCTCGTTCACTATGTAGAGCAAAAAAAGATCAAGATGGCGCCGTTTGGGACGCCGCTATATTCTTCCAGTCTGGGTTAAACATTAGCTTGGTAGCCAAGAGTTACGAGTCGATGCGGATTACGACAGACATTCGTTTGTACGTTTTATAAGGTACTGAAATCCAGTTAATACGAGGGTTTTTTTTTATCGTTTATTGAAATCTTAATATTGATTTTCATTGAAAAATCCAATTCCGCACTCAGTTTTGATGTCTTTAAAAAAAAAAAAAAAAAAACAATGAAACTTTGCGCGCGAGCAGGCCGCGCGCGCACTCCTCTCAGGCCCAGCTAACATAAAAAGCGGGCCTCAGAAAACGCCCGGTTCGCTAAATGCTATCAAAACACGATGTGATTTTAAAGTAAACGACTGGTGATTGATCATTATCTTAGTTAGTAACTTACCGACTTCACCCCCGCGCCGAATCTGTTCACACAAACAAAATTTTTAAAAATCAGCTTCCGAAAGCCTTCTGTCTGAACGTGGCTGCGTGCGCGTGACATAAAACCGCCCCCACAAGGAAACTCTAACCGGAAAGTCACGACCACGCCCATCAACGATAAGTCCCGCCTGCCTGAAGATGATTGGCTAGAATTTCATATCAATCTTACTATGCGCTAGAACAGTGCTGCGTCAAATGATTTTTTTTAATGATTCGACTCATTTAGTTCAGTACACTAAAGCGATTCATCTGGACCGTTAAAAAACGTTGTTTTTTCGGTATCCATGCATGTGTGTCATGAAGACTTTGAAAAGGAGTCGGATAAATAAATAAATCGTAATTGAAAAATGTCACTAATTACTTTTTATATCTAATTTAAAACATTTCATATTAGAATCAGTAACGATTTAAAAGTGATTAATTGTAGTGACTCAAGTCGATTCGAATGATTCATCTGTCCCATTATTTTTTCCTTTTAGTCAGTGTGTTGAACTTAATGACTTGAATCACTTAAGTGAATCATTTAGCACAGTACTGATTCGAGTCATTCGGTTATTTAACTCATTACACTACAAGGATTCAATAGTTTCTCACTCATTGTTGGTTTTTCCTCTAAATAATAATAGTTTTTTTTACACTATTTAACAATGTTTTTCTTTGTGTTGGCCTTCGGTACACACCGAAGTTGCCCTCAAACAACTACCTAACTAAACAAACAAATAAATAAATAACAATAATAGTCATCCATCCTCTATAGCACTTTCTTCAGGGTCACGGGGAAACCTGGAGCCTATCCCAGGGAGCATGGGTCACAAGGTGGGGAACACCCTGGACACAATGACATACACACTCACACACCCATTCATACACTACAGACACTTTGGACATGCCAGGTTTCCCCGGCATGTCCAGGTTTAATAATAAAATCACATACACACTCACACAGCCATTCATACACTACGGACACTTTGGACATGCCAATCAGCCTACTATGCATCGATTCCCCGACCCTGGAGGTGTATTTGGATTTGACCACTTAAACCTGGATAACTGTTTGAAAAAGTTATTTATCTACAGCATTCTGACTCAAATGAAGTGCTGAACTATGCATCATGCATCTTCTCCTCCTGCTGTAATCTGTACACTATACTCTATATTCTATGGCCTGAAACCGATGTGGAATGTTCTATATGTTCTAAATTGTTAGGACAGTGAAGGTTGATTGTAGAACCCTTAAGGATTCTTTAGCTGTCGCTTAAATGTCCCATGTTGAACTCTATAACTGAGTTTCCTACCAGGTAGAACCTTTTCAGGAAACTGTTACTATTAAGGGGTTATATTATTTAGAGTATTTAGAGTAGAGTATTGTATTGTCTGTGTTATACGATGATGAGAGGAATATGAAACACACTGTGGCATTGTGTGTGTGTGTGTGTGTGGGGAGGCTTTGTGTGTGTTACAGACGTTACAGGGGGATTATGGGAGTTTATCAAGCTCGCTTATGCTGCACACTTCATTACCATCAGAGCAGAGCAGAGACGTGCGGATTACAGCAGGACACACTAATGCATAGTTAAATCTGTTTAAATATCTGTTTTTTTTTACACACCCACCCACACACACACATACATCTCTATAAGAGGCTAGAGCATGAGGCAGACCTGACTACATCTCCACATCACACTTTATTCACTTGATTTATTTGATTTGTTACTCATCCGGCTGAAACAATCTGCACCAGCAACACAGGTCAGTGTGTGTGACTTCATCTTGTTCTTTCGTGTTTATAATTTTTATAAAGTTTATAATGATGTCTTTATTTATAAAACATATTTAGTACATATTTGTATCTAAACATAGAGACGTGCATCACACTGTGATTTATAATAATAATAATAATAATAGTGACTTTCTATTAAATGTGATAATGATAAGTGACTTTCTATTAAATGTGTTAAGAATTCAATTCTATTAAATGTGATAATGATAAGTGACTTTCTATTAAATGTGTTAAGAATTCAATATCAATGCATGTGTTTAAATAAAAATAAATAGATGGGATAGATAGATAATTTAATAAACAAACAGCTAATCAAACAAAATAAGGATGAAATATACTAAATAAATACATAAATATGTAACTGATCTAATTCATTTATAAATGATCAATGAACGAACGAAGGATTCATTATTCTATTAACTGACTTATTATTTATAAACTACTAAATGAACACACCATACCATAATACTGACACCTCAGTCATTATGGCAACCAGGAAAGCTTCACTATAATTGAAGGTTTTCAGTACGAGCACAATATTTATGAGATTAGTTCAGGGTGTTATAAGTGTTTATATATGAAATGTGGAACATGATGATGATGATGATGTGGGCTCAGTGTAAATCGTCAGCAGTTTCCCCTTTAATCCTCTCCTTTAATGAGATTAGCAGTTAGCAAATCCTGCACTTGGATTAGCGCGCACACACACACACACACTCTCCAATAATAAAACACTTAAATGGTGTTCGTTTTCTTAAGTAATAACCTTCATAATATATATTATTTATTACTCATGAATAATTAATCAGTTAATTAATGAACTTTTTAAATCACATTTTTTTCAAAAGATTTCTTAAACCTTTCACCAAGAAATCATACTTTAAACCCAGGTAGGAATATGTACAATAGTATGTATATATTTCTATGAGTTTACATATTGTCTACATATATTTATATATTGAAGTTTATGCAGATTAAGCTCCACCCACTCTGTTTAGCCTCATTCAATCATACAACAGAAATTGTTACACATTTTTAAAACATGGACGAAATTTTTTACTTCCTTTTACTTACTTTTTCCACATACATGGCGTTAAAAAATCTAGGTGTGTTCAGGACATCCCTGATGCTAATGGAGGCTAATGAGCTTAGCGTTTAGCATGCCCTGATCATGGTGGTGATTACAGGAAGGTTTGCTGAGGGTAAAACTCTAAAGCGTGGGATTAAAGCCAACACATCCCGCTAAAGTGCTGTTCACTCAGGAATTAGCTAATCAGATGATTAGCGTGGAGTTAAAGGACGTGCAGGTCGACAGATGCTGCACGAACACACACACACACACACACACACACACAGGGATTATACACTGATTACTATCATCTCTTTATATAACATCAAGTTCACAATCTAACATTTTATCACGGTTACATTGATATGCATAGTGTGTTTTATGGTGTGTATGTGTGTATGTGGTGTGTGTGTGCAGTGTGTATGTGATGACCCCAAGGGATCAGCTGAGGAAGATGACAGTGTTAGGAGAGCAGGATGATAAACACTGGTACAGAGTCATGAACAGCATGTCAGTCGGAGGTAAGACTCGATTCTATGTGACACGGTACGATAATGATATGATGTGTTACAGGACTTTACCGTGTATGTGTGTGTACGCAGAACTGAGACAGAGGCAGGAGATGATGATGAGGAACCCGATGGCTTTGAACCCACAAGTTCAGACACAGCAGAGACTGCAGCTCGAGCCACGCTTCATCGATAGGTGTGTGTGTGTGATTAGAGTGTTCAATGAAGTCTTCAAAATGCAGAATGCACTCTACACACACACAGGAACAACATGGTTACACACTGTCTAGTGAAAAAGCACCAAAACCTACTCTAAACGTGTGTGTGTGTGTGTGTAGGGAGCTGGTCCCTCCCACTGACATGGTCTCGTCCTCGGACTCCCGCCCCTTGGCCCCCCCACATCACCCCCACACCACCGTCCTCACAGGAAGAGCCTTCAGTTCAGCAGGTCACATATTTATTATTATTACATTTTACAGCACACTGCTGCAAAACTCTGGATTGTGATTGGTCAGAAGGTGACCACATGTGGTAACACTAACTCCTTTTCATCACACCGCCCCATCTTTTACTATAACCCACACACACAGTGTTTATTACCCACTTATTCCATTATTACAGTAAACTGTAATATGTAAATGGATAATTCTTTTCTATTATCAACCTTAAAAATGACATCTTTATTCTCTTAATCCTGTTTCAGGAGGTTACGGTTTCCTTCCACCTGAATCCATGGAAACAGTTGCTAGGCGACAAGAAATCATCCACAAACAGAACATAGCCAGGTAAAGTTCTGAACATTAATCACACTAAATCATAATAATCACATTACTGACGTTTCCTTGTCTACATTACATTACTAATTACATTAATAAAGAAACACTGTTAATGATGCAGACATAATAAACATATTTTAGTGAACATGCTAAGCTAGTTAGCATCATACTGTACATACGCTAGCTGGTGTTCAGGAGGCAGCCATGAAACATTTCCACTGTATTATTATTAGCTGCTGAAAGATGTGATTAGACGTGCATAACAGCAAGTAGCAGCTAAGACTGGTTTGAATTATAAAACTTTAGCTGAACTAGTGAGCTACCCATGTTCACCTGCAGGCTAGCTAACATTAACAAATCAGATGATTAGCCAAGTGTGCCAGGAAACTAGTGCATTTTATTATACAATTTAAGGTGAAGTGTAAAAATGTTTAATCAATATATAATTTCAAAGCTAATTTACAAAAACTGATGTATGTTACCTTGCAATAGATCTGCTTACTTTTAGTTTTCCAGCCCAAAAAACCCTCAAACTCCGCCCCAGTCAGAACAGAGCCATTCAGCCACACCCATTTTCCCTTAAAAGGCAACTCAGGAGTTATATGTAGTTGTAACAGAGGGGGCGGGGCTATATCCTCCAAGTACAAACAAATATACTGAAAATGATAAACATTAAGTACAGTTTTATTAAATATTAACAACCGCTGTTTGTGTTCAGGATGGAAATGAACTCCATTCTGCAGCAGAAGGAACTGGAGAACCAGCAGAAGACGTTACTGACCAACATGGAGAACCCGCTGGTGTACCAGCACATCACACATCCCAGTCCTGCCGTCTTCAGAGGCCGTCATCGTCTCCACGACAGCCACGATGTCTTCGACCTTCACGCCAACAGCTTCCTGATGTCCGGTCCATACCCACCAATCAGCACTCTGCAGAGGGAGAGGGGGCGGCGCCCAGGCAGGAGAGCGGCCAATCAGAGGTTTCCAGACAGCGGCGCTGCGTTTCAGTCGGAAAGGAACCAAACGGGGGAGAAGAATGTGGACGCGAGTCCCGGAGGTGCTTTAGGAGAGGAGAAGGAACCAGAACCGGAGGGAAGAGTGGAGACTGGCACTGACGCTAATGCTAAACATCAGCAGGCTAAAGTGGAGCTAACAGGAAGGAAAAGTTACAGAAATGGAGAACAGAGTAAAGTGTGTGTTAGCGCCCAGACGGGCTGCACACACACAGACGCCGCTAACATCAGCGTCACTAACGGCGACAAGGACATGCACAAGGTCCTGTTCCCGCCCATCACGCCGCTCTCAGCATTCTCCTCCTACATGTTCCCTCTGGGAGGGAACGCACTAGTGCCCCCTGGTGAGCACTCTGTGTACTCATGAACTCACCTGTCTGTTTGTTTGTCCCTCTTTCAACCTGCTGTCTGTAATTGTACTGTATATGTTACTCCAGAACAAACCACTCCAGAACAGAACAGGATCTGATACATCTCTCTCTTTTTCTCTGTCTACATATATAATAACTTGGAACAGACCACTTAAGAAAAAACCTGTCTCTCAGTGTATATGTTAACCTGGAACAAACCACCGGAACATAAAACATAAGAGTCTCTCTGTCTATTAGTCTGTGGGCTGAACCATTCCTAAGGCGAGGGTGATAAATCACTTATCATATTTATTGTATCATTATTACTTATTAGTAGTTAACAGTGTGCACCTCTTGTGTATGTGTGACCTTCAGCACACGCTAACATGTTCCTGAACGCAGATGAGATCTCTACAGTGGAGGATCTTCGAAAGTGGACAGTCGATGATGTTTACAACTTTATCAGTAACATCCCGAGCTGCTCTGAACATGCTCAGGTAATACACACACACACAAACATTTACACAAGCATTTACACAGCCACATGGTTTTACCGTCTGACCTTGGCCCTGTGTGTGTATGGAACTCAGATGTTTAAAGATCACATGATCGATGGGGAAACTTTACCGCTGCTCACAGAGGATCATCTGCTGGACACACTGGGGCTAAAACTCGGGCCTGCTCTAAAAATACGCTCTCAGGTTCTCACACACACACACACACACACACACACATTCCTTGCTTGTATTTCACACAGAATAACATACTAGTGTACTCAATAGTGTCAAATAGGATAGTGCACTGCCTATGTGGCAGTCAGTGTTCAGTCACTAGCTAAGAAATGAACAGACACCGTGGTTGAAATGGCAACTAATGACCCATCCTGTCATTACAAACCAGTGTAGTGTATAGTGTAAGGTGGTAATTAGCTCTGAATTAAAGCTGTGTCAAGTAATCGTCTATCTCTGAAGATTGTGTGTGTATGTGTGTAGGTGTTAAGACGGATGGGCGGAGCTCTCTGCATGGCTGCCCCACCCCTCGCAGCTACGCTCCTTCAGCCACAGCTGGAGAAACATGTGGAGAGATCACGTGATGTCATTTCCCCTTTGACCTGCAGCACAGATTTAACACAGAGCCCCAGTGTGGGCGAGTATGAGACTTCCACACCCCCGGCCGGGGACACGCCCACCACCAGGAACGACTCAGCCTGAAGGGGGCGCTGTTCAGTCTGCATTATTCTTATACATGTTTTGTTTGCACTAGATCACAGAGCCCCAGTCGCTGAGTTACTCTGTCAGAGGAAAGAAATCAGTTTGGGGTTTAGAATAAAATTCAAATTTATTTTCAAAAGTGAACGTGTCAAAGGTGGCAGGCGAAAAAGATTCATAGCTTTCATATATTGATGTTGTCCTATATGTCCTTTCTTCTATCGTGATTCAGGTGAGATGATAAAATATTACTAAGAATAATTTAAACAATAAAAGCTTGATGAGGGTTGTGTTCGCATTATGTTTCATTAATCTAGGCCAAAGAATGTGAATTAGTTCAATTTGTTTTTACTCTCTGTTAACGCTTTCTTTTTTGTTTTGCATTGAAATAAAGCAATGTTTCAGATATTCTGTTTGACCATGTAGTGCTTTAAAAAAAAAAAAAGTTTATATTTGATCCATACTTACATACAGACATAACATTAAAACCACCTGCCACCAAAACAGCTCTGATACGACGAGGCATGGACGCCACAAGACCTCTTAAAAGTGTGCTGTGGTTACTGACAAGACATTAGCAGAATATCCTTTAAGTCCTCTAAGTTGGGGCCTAAATGGATCGGACTTGTTTGTTCAGAACATCCCACAGATACTGGATCAGATTGAGATCTGGAGAATTTAGAGGTCAAGTCAACACCTTGAACTCTGTCATGTTCCTCAAATAATATGTCAGTGTGACAGGGTGCATTATACTGCTGAAAGAGGTCAGTGCGATTAGGGAATACCGTTAATATGAAGAAAACATGATTCATCAGACCAGGACACCTTGCTCCAGTTCTGATGCTCACGTGCCCATTGCAGGAGATTTTGGTGGAGGACAAGGGTCAGCAGGGGCACTCGGACCGGTCTGCAGCTACACAGCAAGCTGTGATGCACTGTGTTCTGACTCCTTTCTATCAGAACCAGCATGAACTTCTTCAGCATTTTGTGCTACAGTAGCTCTTCTGTGGGATCGAACCAGATGGACTAACATTCACTACTCGCATGCCTCAGTGACCCTCAGGAGCCCATGACCCTGTTGCCGAGTCACCGGTTGTCCTTCCTTGGACCACTTTTGTAGGTACTAACAAGTGCATAGTGGGAACACTCCACAACACTTGCTATTTTGGAGAAGCGCTGACCCAATCGTCTAGACATCACAATCTGGCCTTTGTCAAGGTCACTCGGATCCTTACGATTGCCCGTTTTTTAATGCCCGTTTTTTCCAACATGAGATAATTAACTTTACTCTCATCACCTGTCAGTGGTTTTAATGTTCCAGATGATCGGTGTACTTGCAATAAATAGCTTCCACACTCACATTGTGTAAAAACAAAAAAGAAGAGGACAGTCACTGATAAACTTTATTATTTTTTATATCTGTATCTCTGCTCCTTTACACATGTTTGTATTCTGAGTGAACACCTTTCATCAGATGATGATTCATGTTCAGTCCTTCTGCTATTGGAAATATTTTATTATTTTATACAGTTATTGCAGTGAGAGATGAGACACTGATACAGGGACCTTGTCACACACTCCTCACACACTCCACATGATTTAGTTTTTTTTTTAATTTGTACACGTTTAGAAATATGAGGCAACGCTGCATGTATTAATACATTATAATTACTAACACGCAACAGGCCGACACTCTGATTTATATCTATCTGGAAATATAGATAAAAAAAACCCCCAATAATAATAATAAACACCTGCTGGCATGTGAGCATGACATCACAGAGCGAACAAAAAACACGAATATGCAAATGAAAATGAGACGAACACAAATAGTAAGAAGAGTTGAAATAGTTCATGGACTTTATCGTTAATTTACCTACGCCATTAAGCAAGAAGATGAAACCACATAACACAGGCCATGAAGTGTGTATGTGTGTGTGCGCACGCATCACAAGACAGCAACATTATATCATGAACAGCGATAAAAATAAGTTAAGCAGTGATGATAGCTAAATAACTCATACTCTGAAGTGTGGGAACGTGTGGTTCAGGACACAGCCACATGAAGACAGGTTGCCATGGTAGCAGTTACACACATGACTGCTAAACCGTTATCTGAAACATGAGGGACCATTTAAATTTTTTGTTTTACTGTAAAACAGGAAGTGATGCAGATTTGGCACTAACGTGGGACTCTTTCCATGTCTCGGGAGCTCTGATCCGGCGCCCCAGCGACAAATAGGCCGCAAGAAGGAATCAGAACGGTTACTTAATGGCTGTGTGGAATATAAATGTGGGCGGGGCTTGGATGACAACAAAGAACCTTCTGGAATTGCATGTGAGAGAGACGTTTACACAACACACACGGTAGAATAAAAACATTGGTCCAAACTGAACATGATTATATTATGTGTGTGGGTGTGTGTGTTAGATTATCTGATATAAACACACACACACACACACACACACACACAGAAAATGGAAAGTCTATGCTAATTGCACAATTACACAAGCAGTAAACACAGACACAGCATGTGTATTTGTACAAGCATTCGTGTGTGCTTCTTTTTTTCTTTTAACTAGGAAATAAAAGAAATTCGAAATGGCAGCCAGAAGCCATGTTCCGGCTCTCGGCGTAGTTGACCTCTTACCCCCGTGTGCGGCTGTAGTGGAAGATCGCAATGTGCGATTTGATGGGCGAATCTCATGAACGTTTACAGTTTACGTCTGGTGTGGTTTGGGCTCCGCCTCTTTTTCCTCTTGCTCCTCCTCGTTGTCATCAGTGTGCTGCTCGAGCTCGTCACGCGTGATCATCTCGAAGTCGTTTCCGTTGCTGTGCTGTGAAGCGTCGTCCTCTCTGCGTTCGCTGTCCGAGTCCGATCGCCGCTCCGCCTCCTTCCCCGTCTCCTCTTCCTCTTCATCCTCCACTTCCTCTTCATCCTCCTCCTTCTTCTCACCGTCCGATTTGTCCTCGCTGTCCGATTTCTGCGTTTTGCCACCCTTGCCCTCGGACTTGTCCCCCGAGCCCTTCTTGCAGCTCGCCCTAGGGCCCTTGTACTCGTGCGTGTAAATGGGACGGAACGAGTCGACAAAGCCCACGTCTGCTGTAAGATTCGGGAGGAACCAGAAGTGGTGGCGCCCCCCAGTGACCATCCAGATAATCAGGAATAAAATACAGCGGGCTGTAGAAAGAGAGAGGACATGGCAACCCGGTCAGAGAGCAAGAGAGAGGAGAAACGTGTTATTAACATGATACAAAACAGGAGTTACAGTCTCACCGACAGCAAGAAGGAGGATGCTGGCAACGAAGCAGCCTGCACACACGCTCAGGTAATACACACCCACCCTCATCTCCGCCGGCCACAGGGGGAACAGCGTCGCAGCTATCACTGCAATCACTAACACGCACACACAAACACACACGAAATGATTATAATCTTCCCAGCAGGTCGTGTTTAAAAAAAAAAAACCTTTTCAATGATACTTTACTTACTTAAATAACGTCTACAAAAGTAAACTAAAAATATATTTTTTATTACATTAAAAAAACAAAACTTTCACTTTAAATTAAGTTAAAATTTCATTAAAAAAAAAAATAAATAAAAATATCACAATATTTATATACACAGTAGAACGTGTATTTAAAGAAAAAAATACAAAGGGAATGAGGCAGGGAATAAATGTGTGCAGGAGCGAGGGGGAGAAATAGAAGTGAAATAAGTGAGGAAAAAAAAAACAAAGATGGATTTATAACTAGATTTCACAGACTGGATGTATATGAAGATGTGTTTATTAAAATAATATAAAGTAAACGACAGATGATAAACTGAATAAAATCAAGTAGACGCTACACAGCTGAGCGAAAGCTACTTCATCGCTCGGAAGACATTTGCATACTGAGATGTGTGTATATGTGTAATTTAATTATATACTAGTGCAGGTCATAAAATTAGAATAACATCAAAAAGTTGATTTATTTCAGTAATTCCATTAAAAAAGTGAAACTAGTATAATGTATACATTCATTACACACAGACTGATATATTTCAAGTGTTCATTCCTTTTAATTTTGATGATTATAACTGACAACTAATGAAAATACCAAAATCAGTATCTCAGAAAATTAGAATATTACTTAAGACCGATACAAAAAAAGGATTTTTAGAAATGTTGGCCAACTGAAAAGTATGAGCATGTACAGCACTCAATACTTAGTTGGGGCTCCTTTTGCCTGAATTACTGCAGCAATGCGGCGTGGCATGGAGTCGATCAGTCTGTGGCACTGCTTAGGTATTATGAGAGCCCAGCTCGCTCTGATAGTGGCCTTCAGCTCTTCTGAATGTTGGGTCTGGTGTATCGCATCTTCCTCTTCACAATACCACCTAGATTTTCTATAGGGTTAAGGTCAGGCGAGTTTGCTGGCGTATTAAGAACAGGGACACCATGGTCCTTAAACCAGGTAATGGTAGCTTTGGCACTGTGTTCAGGTGTAAAAAGTCCCGTAGGAAAATGAAATCTGCATCTCCATAAAGTTGGTCAGCAGCAGGAAGCATGAAGTGCTCTAAAACTTCCTGGTGGACGGCTGTGTTGACCTTAGACCTCAGAAAACACAGTGGACCAACACCAGCAGATGACATGGCACTCCAAACAGTCATTGACTATGGAAACTTTGCACTGGACTTCAAGCAACGTGGATTCTGTGCCTCTCCTCTCTTCCTCGACTCTGGGACCTTGATTTCCAAAGGAAATGCAAAATTTACTTTCATCAGAGAACATAACTTTGGACCACTCAACAGCAGTCCAATCCTTTTTGTCTTTAGACGCTTCTGACACTGTGTCTTACTTCTGAAGAGTGGCTTGACACAAGGAATGCGACAGCTGAAACCCATGTCTTGCATATGTCTGTGTGTGGTGGTTCTTGAAGCACTGACTTCAGCTGCAGTC
>JAFFST010012060.1:45305-53999 GCA_022414735.1 Noturus placidus | reverse complement strand
ATGTTCCAAAACACTTAAGTGTAACAAACATGAAAAGGAACAGGAAAGGAGGAAGGGGGCAAACACTTTTTCACACCACTGTATGTATGTGTGTATATATATATATATATATATATATATATATACACACACACACACACACACATGCACACATTTGTATGTGTGTGTATATATATATATATGTATTGTGTGTGTATGTATGTGTGTATGGATGGAGTTGCTGGTTTTTCTTTTGTCACCCATCTTTGTGTAGCATTAACTAAAAAGTTAAATTTTAGCACCAAAGACAGATGTATTTATTTATTTACTTACTTACTTTCATTTTAGGCTCACTAGAGTTGTCAATTCCACCATTTATTTTGCTGAACATACTCTTCTCTTCTAAGCCATCAAAGTATTACTTATTCAGCTATTGTTTGTGCATTTTAGTAATCTTGAAGCATAGCTTACCATATTTGTAGTTCTTCTGTAGTATAGCCATGTTCTTGGAGCGCCAGTCAGCGTAGCTAGCTTAGCTTTGCCTGCACAGTCGCGGTAATTGTAGCAGTCTGGTTATTTTTAGCCGTAGCCTGCCTGAGGCCTGCTCCGACGGAGACGTGAACGCGGTGAAGAAGCTGCTGGACGAGGGCCACAGCGTCAACGAGCACACAGAAGAAGGAGAGAGCCTGCTCTGTCTGGCCTGCTCTGCTGGTTACTATGAGCTCGCACAGGTATGGCTTACACACGCCCTCCCTTATGCACACAGACTGCTCTTTTATGCTGCTGCTGACCGACTACACTCATAAGCAATACTCCTTTTTAAGTATTTTTAAGTCTGTTCTTCTTTCTAGGGGCTCACTACAGAGTAGCTTTTATCATACTGCATAACCATTTTTATTCTAATATTTGTGTGTTTACTCAGTTTTTTTCTATTTTTGTCTTGAATAATATTTTGTTGTGTTCTTTTTAAAAAAGTAATTTTTTTTGTTTATGTAGGTTTTGCTTGCCATGCACGCTAACGTAGAGGACCGAGGCATCAAGGGAGACATCACGCCTCTCATGGCTGCTGCTAGTGGTGGTTATGTAGACATTGTCAAACTGCTCCTTGTGCATGGAGCAGATGTCAATGCACAGTCCTCTTCAGGTACAATCAATTCGTTTCGATGACCATGTCCTACTAAAGGAGTAGATTTTTCTACAGTTAGCTTATTTACACGTCGTCCATATTGGTTGTGACATCACACGCAGGATCCCACTTTCAAGATCACAAGCATTATGGCCAACATGAAGTCATCATTTGAATTTTTCACTGTATGAACTGTTTGAAGAATTAAAATTAACAGCTTTTGGTTGTTTTGTAGGTAACACGGCGCTGACATACGCTTGTGCTGGTGGTTTTTTGGACGTGGTGAAAGTCCTGCTAAAGGAGGGAGCCAACATTGAAGATCACAACGAGAACGGCCACACGCCTCTGATGGAGGCAGCTAGCGCGGGGCATGTGGAGGTGGCACGTGTGCTACTGGAGTACGGAGCAGGGATCAATACGCACTCCAATGAGTTCAAGGAAAGCGCGCTCACACTAGCCTGCTATAAAGGTGCGTGTCAGAATAACCAGTGCACTCAGTTTATAGCAAATGATGGTTATTAGCCTGTGAAAAAGTAAACGTTTATACTGTGGAAAGGCACAGAGTGTGAGTCCTCTGGCTTTAATACAGGGCATTTGGACATGGTGCGGTTTCTCTTGGAGGCAGGAGCTGACCAGGAACACAAGACGGACGAGATGCACACGGCACTCATGGAAGCCTGCATGGTGAGAACACTGCATTCTTTATTCAGTTCATTCACATGTAAACGCACATTTATTCTTCATTTTGGACTGTTTATTTTTACTGTATATTTGACTGTTTTTATTTTCACTGAGAGCACCTGAAAGGGGGTGATTTAGTTGTACTGTAGTGCGTGTCTGCTAATGGGTGTAACAATCACAGTATGCGCCATAAAAAGAAACACCCTGACACTCAATCTTCAGTGTGTGGCTCACAAGGTTTTCTTCTGTGCTCCGTGCAGGACGGACATGTAGAGGTGGCACGGTTGCTGTTGGACAGTGGGGCGCAGGTAAACATGCCGGCGGATTCATTCGAGTCGCCATTGACCCTGGCAGCCTGCGGAGGGCACGTGGAGCTTGCAGCACTGTTGATTGAGAGAGGGGCCAATCTGGAGGAGGTCAACGATGAGGGATACACTCCCCTCATGGAGGCTGCACGCGAGGGTCACGAGGAAATGGTGGCTCTGCTCCTGGCACAAGGTAAACGCACAGATTCCCACCATGGTGTTGTCTAATTCAACATAAACAACACTGTACTACATGAGATGAGACGGAACTAAAATTTCTATGTAAAGTGCACGTCTGAATGAACGCCAGCACAAGACAGTACAGTAACTACTAAAACAGGACGATAGGCACAGTCAGTGACCGTGTAGTAGCTATCAGTACACAGTTCCAGTATAGACGTGTCCATTATAACAGGTAGTGTAAAAGAAAAACGATATAATACAAATGCTGTGAATGTAAACTAAACCCAATATGATGTAGTATTCAGCAGATAAGCTTATACTATGTATGGACATGATAGAGAAATTAAATACGATATTTTTCTAAATATAGTAGCAGGAAAAATGCAGGTGGTCAATCCAACGTGCCAAATTTTTCAAAGAAACTAGTAACATTTATTTTTTTGTTATTGCATTCTTATTTATTTGGTAGTATAAAATTATCGGAAAGAAAAGCAGTTTAATATTAAATGTTATAAGTAATTGGATTTAATTTCACAGTGCCGCTTGGTTGTTTATTTTATTTTCTATATGCCACATATGCATGTTTTATTATTATTTCTATGTTCATTCTATATTAGTTAGGAACATGTTGTCAAGAGGTGCAGCTTATGACTAGTGTGCCGTGATTAGGTGCAAACATCAACGCTCAGACAGAGGAGACGCAGGAGACTGCGCTGACTCTGGCCTGCTGCGGGGGTTTCTTGGAGGTGGCCGACTTCCTCATCAAGGCTGGTGCAGACATCGAGCTTGGATGCTCCACTCCTCTCATGGAGGCTGCACAGGAGGGTCATCTCGAGCTGGTCAAGTACTTGCTGGCAGCTGGTGAGGATACTGTTTGAAATACAAGTATACTTGAAACAAGTATATTATAAGTATCTGCTGTTGTACAGGGATTTGTAGCTCTTGACTGTCGCTGTTCCTGTGTGGTCCCATGTGTTTAGGAGCTAACGTCCATGCCACGACAGCCACGGGGGACACAGCGCTGACATATGCCTGTGAAAACGGACACACAGACGTGGCCGACGTGCTGCTTCAGACTGGAGCTGACCTAGTGAGTAACGCCCCTCCCCCTTTTCCTCCAACTGTGTGATAATGTCTGACTTTAACTCTGCTTGCCTACCTATTTTATTTTACTTTTTTATAGGAACATGAGTCGGAAGGTGGAAGGACGCCACTGATGAAAGCAGCAAGAGCAGGACATCTTTGTACTGTGCAGTTTCTAATCAGTAAAGGTATGAAGCTGGATCATAACTGGTAAAGCATTCCCGGTACAGTAGTGTCAAGTGTAGAACGCACAGAGAACGAGACAGCGCGTGAGAGAAAGAATACGTTTTTATGAAGGATACATCATTATATCATAACCCAACTTCCACTTAAATGGTAAAATTTGAAAAGGGAACCAGGAACATGCAGCATATCTTACATCACTGCTAATTGGTAATATTACATTTTGAACGTGAAATTTTCTTAGCAATATACACAGCCTCCTGGCTTTCATGTGATTTTGATTTTGTAGTGATTCCTGTTCTGAATATTTGTATCGCAGCTATAGTAACAAAAGATGGTTAGAAATAACTTTTGGAAACTGTAAGCTCATGTATGCAGAAGAGGGTAGATCATACTTTACTCCAAGGGTGTTACTTAGCCCTGTGTGGCAGCATGAGCAGCAGTTATAAAAAGACGCATTGGCTAGCTTCACGTGTCTCAGAGGAAGCAAGGGTTAGCTTTGAACCTCCTTGGTTGCTAGTTGATTGGGGGAGATGGTTAGGATGGTGTTTATAAAAAATTATAATAACAATCAGGAGAACACAGTGTAATTGCACATAATTGTATACCTATGTGCTATGGCTAAATGTCAAGACTAATCAAAGCAATGTCTAATGTTTTTTGGATTTCTCTGATTAATAACGTGTGCCTATAGGTGCTAATGTGAACAGAGCCACAGCCAATAATGATCACACAGTGGTGTCGCTCGCCTGTGCTGGAGGTCACCTGGCCGTGGTGGAGCTGCTGCTGGCTCATGGTGCAGACCCTACTCACAGACTGAAGGTGAGTTCAAGCTCCTTCTCAATGTTTTCGTTTTTCATCTATTACTTTCTCACTTGTCAGTACAGCATGTGCCATTAAGGAAATGGTTCTTGGTTTAGTTAATTAAAAGTTTTGACAGTTTATTTGCAATTTCAGTATATAAAGTATAAAACAAAGAATAAAGTATAAAACAGAGAATGCATTTTATGAAGGATACTTCATTATATTCTAACCCATCTTCCACTTGAATGGTAAAATTAGTTAACTACAGACTGCATCACAATATACCTAACCCTAAAGTAGTAGCTAACAAAACTTAGACTGAACAAGTGGCATTAGTAAATAAAAATCAAAACATTTAAAAGGAAAACAGTAGGAAAAGTAGTACAGATTTTAAAAGTTGCATATAAAATTATTCCTCATATGATTTTTAGTGTATATCCCAAATCTAGATACTGTAAATAAGTATGGGTCTGATCATGACAAATACTTATTTGGAGAATTATAATTTGCGGTCGGAAAAAAGAAAAGAGTGGATTAAACTAATATTTGAGTCCATCAGGTAATGTTCGTTGTCTCTTCATTGTGTATCTGCTGTATCAGATGCTAATTAATCATTTACCTCTTCCTCATAGGACGGTTCAACGATGCTGATTGAAGCTGCTAAGGGTGGTCACACTAATGTGGTGTCCTACCTACTAGACTACCCAAACAACATTTTGTCAGTCCCCGCACCGGATCTGTCTCAACTCACGCCCCCTTCCCATGATACGTCTCAGGTTAGAAGATGTATCACTCTCCGTTTGACAAGAATGTGATCATTTGTAGAAGATTATGCAGCTTGTGTAAATGTCTGAAGAACAAAAGCTAGACTATCTAACATGAGGTTTTGTTTCCTGTTCATGTGTACATGCAGGCTCCTCGAGTCCCATTCCAAGCACTGGCCATGGTGGTACCCCCTCAGGAGCCAGACAGCGTGCCCTCCACCATTGCCACACCCCCACCCGTCACAAACAAAGGTCTGTGTCATTAGTCTGGTCATCCGCCAGAATGTGTCGAAATGGCAGCGAGGTCAAATGTATGACACCATGCTATTTTTTTTGTCCAAGTGATTTCTATGATCTTGATCTCACTCTGTGATTTGCTTTATAGGGATGTCCAAGCAACGACTGAGCACCCTGCAGAGCAGCGCTGTGGCCACAGGGGGGCTGGACGCCGACCTCCTCCCTCCATTCCACCCGTACCAGCCCCTCGAGTGCATCGTTGAGGAGACGGAAGGCAAGCTAAATGAGCTGGGCCAACGCATCAGCGCTATCGAGAAGGCCCAACTGCAGTCCTTGGAGCTGATCCAGGGCGAGCCACTCACCAAAGACAAGATCGAAGAGTTGAAGAAGAGCCGTGAGGAGCAAGTCCAGAAGAAGAAGAAGATCCTGAAGGAGCTGCAGAAGGTGGAGCGGCAGCTGCAGCTCAAGACGCAGCAGCAGTTCACCAAAGAGTACATGGAAGGCAAGATGAAGGAGGAGCCGGGCCAGGCGGCAGGGGTGGAGGCGCCCGGCACGCCCCTGCCACCGCAGGCCACGCAGCTGGGCTCCAGTACGGGGTGCGAGGACGGCAACGACATCGAGGACCACCAGCCACTCCCTGCTGATGAGGACGAGGAGGATGGCGATGATGATGATGATGAGGACGAGGAAGACGGTGACTACGCCGAGCTCCCACAGGTGGACACGATCCTGTACCGAGAGGGAGGACAACAACCAGCACCACCGCCTCCTCCTCAGCCCCACAGCCTACAGGGCCCCCCGCCTCCACCGCTACAGTCCAGCTTCGTCCCCATTCAGCCTATGAATGCACAACAGTCCACAGACTTTGGCAGTGCAGAGTACCCAGGCAGCAGCAGCCCAGACCTGCAGAGGGTAATGTTGGGCCAGCAGCTGTCTGGACTCGGGCCTGGTCTCCTCGCACAGGCACCTGATGGCCTCATGGTTGCCACACCCGCACAGACGCTTACAGACACGCTGGACGACATCATGGCAGGTAAGTTTAAAGCCGCTAGTTTGTTTCTTTGTTTTTGGATCTATATGTGTGGTTGTCATTTTTTTGTAAGTACTGACACTCATGCTTTGATTCTTGTCTGCAGCAGTGAGCAGCAGAGTGCCTATGTTAAACACTACAACCTCACCCATACCTCAGCCCACAACACAGACGCCCATGAACACTGTCTCCCCACCCTCCATGCTCCCACTCTATCCATCTGTAGACATCGATGCACATGTAAGCTCTGGGCTAACTTGTTACCCCACACTAGTTACTAATATTGTTTAACTCGTCAGATTTTGTATTTTTTCTGTTTGATTTACTCATTACGATTGTTTGACTGTCACGTCTTTGTTTTTCAGACGGAGAGCAATCACGACACGGCTCTGACTCTGGCCTGTGCGGGTGGCCATGAAGAGCTGGTGTCAGTGCTCATTGCGCGCGGCGCCAACATTGAGCACCGGGACAAAAAGGGTAGGGCTCCTCTCGGACTCCTCTACATATATCTAAAATCTGCAAAATCTTTCTTAACAAATTGACTTCTCTATCTACAGGCTTCACTCCTTTGATCCTGGCTGCCACAGCGGGTCATGTCGGCGTTGTTGAAATCCTTCTGGACAAAGGAGGAGACATCGAGGCTCAGTCTGAAAGGACCAAAGACACCCCTCTCTCCCTGGCATGCTCAGGCGGCAGACAAGAGGTGTTTACACAAATCCAGAAACATTCCTAGCTTCAATAATGCAGATTTGTGTTAAACCCAAACGTGTATTGCCTTATGGACTGTCAGAATATTAGACCTCTAGGACAACAAATCCCCCTACATCTGTCAGTTGCTTTAAGTTGCTTTGTTATTTAGTAGGGAAAGTAACTTCTAGTTTCATGTCTGCAGGTGGTGGAACTATTGCTTCTCCGTGGTGCTAATAAGGAGCACCGAAACGTGTCTGACTACACCCCGCTTAGCCTGGCAGCTTCAGGAGGATACGTCAACATAATCAAGATTCTCCTCAATGCTGGAGCTGAAATCAATTCCAGGTCAGACAACCATATCTATCTGGTGTGACCTAGTTTTTATTCTTGACTTTGAGGAGTGACTGTTAGAATTTGGAAATCATCTTATTTCGGTTCATCTGTTTGACTTTTTTCTTTTAGGACGGGCAGCAAGCTGGGCATCTCTCCTTTGATGTTGGCAGCCATGAACGGCCATGTACCTGCAGTGAAGCTGCTTCTGGACATGGGCTCTGACATCAACGCTCAGATCGAAACCAATCGCAACACCGCGCTGACGCTGGCATGCTTCCAGGGTCGAGCCGAGGTCGTCAGTCTCCTGCTGGACCGCAAGGCTAACGTAGAGCATCGCGCCAAGGTCAGTTACCACTAACATCCTTAATGATTGTCCGTTGTGTTCAGATTAAAAATAAATTAAATTGTGGCACGAGGGTGACATTTGCTGCTATACCTGATCGTTGTATTTTTCTAAAACTATTTATTTTTGTCTGCTCAAGGCACTGCTACATTTGTCACCAAAAAACTAGAATTAGTATCAAAGGTTCCAGTTGTATGTTTTTGTCTCATGATTAGTACCATTTGTGTGTTGAGGGTTGGACAATCAGCACTGTTCATACATATTTCTTAGTGTACAGATTGCTCAATATTTTTAATCAGTCATTAGCTGAAATTAAAATAATTTTATTCTAGAACCAATTTTTGTTGTCTTGTTAGAATTGACAAAATCGTTTTACAAAATTCAGCAACATGTAAGGAACAATGTTTATCCAAGCACTTCTGAAATTGAACAGCAATGTCTGAGTGATGGAAAAATCATTCAACTTCGAGTTGTTTCTCAAGTTGGTTGAAAAAGAGCCCAACTACATCTTTAAGTTCGGTCGACTGTTTCGGGTCACTGTGCTTTGGAGTAATGTCTAACCTCTCTGACTCAGACGGGACTCACCCCTCTTATGGAAGCTGCATCTGGTGGTTATGCCGAGGTGGGCCGTGTGCTGCTGGATAAAGGTGCTGATGTTAACGCCCCTCCTGTCCCTTCTTCTCGTGACACTGCCCTCACTATCGCTGCAGACAAGGGCCACTACAAGTTCTGTGAGCTTCTCATTAACAGGTGAGTAGAAGAACCTGCAGCATTCTTTTACAAACCCATATTTTATTAGTCATTGTTAGGTGATCGTACTGTTATTTCTTTATCTTGTCCTGTAGAGGGGCTCACATTGATGTGCGTAATAAGAAGGGGAACACGCCTCTGTGGCTGGCTGCAAATGGGGGGCATTTTGATGTCGTGCAGCTGCTGGTACAGGCAGGTGCTGA
>JAFFST010012060.1:25116-42531 GCA_022414735.1 Noturus placidus | reverse complement strand
CCCCCCCTTAAATACTCTCTCATAATTGGGTTCACCTGGGTATGTAGGTCAAGGGTCACTGAGCTTCCCAAACCAATTTTGAGTTCCAATAATTGGTTCTAAAGATTTTGAAATCAGTAAAATGACAACAGTGCCCAAATTTATGCACATGCCTAATTTTGTTCAAACGATTATTGCACACTTCCTGTAAATGGTATAAAGTTCGTTTCACTTCTCAAATATCACTGTGTGTGTCTCCTATATGATATATTTAACTGATTTTTTTTAATCCTAAGAACCAACGATTTATGAAGGAAAATCATTGAAATAAACAAGGTTGCCCAAACTTTTGCAGACCACTGTATCTATCTATATATATATACATGTGTGTGTATATGTATTTGTTTGTATGTATGTATGTATGTATGTATGTATACAGAGAGATGTATAGAGAGAGAGAGAGAGATAGGTGTGTGTATGTGTATATATATATATATATATATATATATATATGCGTGTGTATATATATATATATATATATATATATATTTTTTTTTTTTATTTATATATATGTGTGTATTATCCATCCATCCATCCTCAACCGCTTATCCGTAATCGGGTCGCGGGGGTAGCAGCTCCAGCAAGGAACCCCAAACTTCCTTTTCTTGAGAAACATTAACTAGCTCTGACTGGGGGATCCCGAGGCGTTCCCAGGTCAGTGTGGAAATATAGTCTTTCCACCTAGTCCTGGGTCTTCCCCGAGGTCTCCTCCCAGTTGGATGTGCCTGGAATACCTCCCTAGGAAGGCGCCCAGGGGGCATCCTTACCAGGTGCCCGAACCACCTCAACTGACTCCTTTCAACGCAAAGGAGCAGCGGCTCTACTCTGAGTTCCTCTCGGATAGCCGAGCTTCTCACCCTATCCCTAAGGGAGAGGCCAGGCACCCTCCTGAGAAAACCCATTTCGGCCGCTTGTACTCGCGATCTAATTCTTTCGGTCATTAGTGTGTGTATTTTTTATATATATATATGAGAGAGATGGATATATATATATATATATATATATATACACGTGTGTGTATATATGTCTGTGTGTGTGTGTGTATGTGTATATACGTGTGTATGTATGTGTATATATGTATGTACGTGTGTGTGTATATATAATATATATATTTACAAATGTTTTACCATGGTATCATTTTCACTTTTGATGGTTTCTTTGTCTACCTTTGCAGAGCTAGAGGTTCCCATTGAGCCCCCAAGCGCCACAACCACCACCACCATTGGCATCTCTGCCACCTCCACCACCTTCACTAATGCCTTTGGCAAGAAGCGTGCCAGCTTGGTTACTACGCCCAGCACCAACCGAAAGAATAAAAAGAACAAGACCAAGGACACGTCCAGTGAGCCCATCATCCTACAGGACCCTCAGGTGGCACTAGCGCAACAAAAGGCAGACAAAAACAAGATCCATGGTGAACCACGAGGCGGCGGGGCACCTGGAGGCACCAGTGACTCGGACAACCTTGACAGCACAGACTGCAACAGCGAAAGCAGCAATGGCAGTAAAAGTCAGGATCTGCCTGACCTATCGTCTTCATCCACCTCATTCTCTTCCTCCGCTCCAACAGGGTCCAGCCAGTCTCTCCCTATGATTGAGAAAAGGCACGGCCTATCGCACCCCATTTCAAGGGAAGAGAAGGTCACAGTGTCCATTTCCAAACCACAACAGAAGTAAGCGCTTTCACCAGTTTAGGCAGAAATCTCTAATGCTTGTTGCGTAGTTGAACTGATTTGCAAATAGAAAAAAAGTCACTGCGCACCAGTAAGTCGTTAGGATGGATCTGGAGCCTTAGAACAGGCTGTGTTTGATTTTGAACTTCTAATTATCATTAGAAAGAGAATGTGTTCTAGTACAAGAGCTCTAGTCCTTTCCCCTGAAGTATGTGAAATATTCATTTACTGTATTGACCTTTGCATGTATAGTTTCAGTATTATAACGTTATCCGTATTCCTTTTTCCTGCAGATCTCATGAGATTATTAGTGACTTGACTCCCAGTTCCCTGCCCTCATCTTTCAAGACCATTTCACTGCCAGTCACCTCACCTAACAGTAAGATGAACCTCACCAGTCCTAAGAGGGGCCAGAAAAGAGAGGAGGGATGGAAAGAAGTCGTACGAAGGTAAGTGACAAACAAAGTCATGGGCTGTTTTCTGTTTCCTGCTTCCTTATTAGGGTTCGAACACTCAAATTTTATGTGTTTTCAGGTCAAAGAAACTTTCGGTCCCAGCCTCTGTGGTGTCTCGGATCATGGGCAGAGGTGGCTGCAATATCACAGCCATTCAAGATGTGACGGGAGCACACATAGATGTTGACAAACAGAAAGACAAAAACGGCGAGAGAATGATCACGATCAGGTGGCTGGAATACATTTTTACTTCAGTTCATTTCTTAATCTTGTTTAGTCACATACTTCAGTTGGCTTACTCTTGGATGTCTATGCATAGGTGTGTTAGACATGCAATCCCTTACACACTCTGTCCGCTGTTTTTCAGAGGTGGTACAGAGTCCACACGACATGCTGTTCAACTGATTAATGCGCTTATCCAGGACCCTGCCAAAGAGCTAGAGGACCTTATACCTCGCAACCACATTCGTCAACCCGGTACCAACACCAAAATTGGCTCCACCTATACCACCTCCACAGGGGCTACCAGCACCACCGCGGCCAGTTCCAAAGGCCTGTCTTCAGTTGTGCCCTCCTCCAGCATGTCCTTCCAGTCCTCCTCCAACTCAGCCACTCAGCAGGCTGGCAAAATGGGCAAAAATATGGCACCTGGTGTTAGACCGCCATTTGTCTCTCTACCGCCTTTGGCCTACACACACCCCCAGTTGGCCCTGCTTGCAGCGCAGACCATGCACCAGATTCGTCACCCACGTCTGCCAATGGCACAGTTTGGCGGCACCTTCTCTCCCTCGCCCAACACATGGGGCCCATTCCCTGTGCGTCCTGTGAGCCCCGGCAGTGCTAACAGCTCCCCCAAACACAGCGGCAATAATGCGGCTCTCCGCTCTTCCAGCTCTGCCCCTGCTACTGCTGAGCACCCTGCTATGGTGTCGAGTGCTAACGTTGCCCCTGGTTCTACTGCCTCTCCCCCCAGCACTGTCCCCTCCAAAACACCTACACCCACCTCTGTAAGGAAGCAGCTCTTTTCTGCCGAGCCCAAGCCTACAGCGGTGCCTGCAATCACCACCTCTGCGAGCAATATTCCTGCTGCGCAGGGCCCTCCTGCTCCCCTCAGCTGTGCTCCCACCACTCCCACGACCCCTCCACCTATGCATGCCCCCATCGCCCCACCTACACAACATACCCAAGCCCCGAAAACAGAATCCACTCCCGCTGGTACGCCTGCTAAAGAGAAGCAGGGGGCTGATTTGGCTGTCCCTGTTTCTAGTGCAACGTGTGAGGGCTCCAGCCCCTCGACCCCCTTGCACTTCCCTGCATCTCCCTCTGCACAGCCTGCACTGCCTGTCCAGCCTGAGGGCAGACAGCAAATGCCCTTGTCCTTCACCTCCAGCACAGAACCAAGCTCCTCCTCTACAGTCCAACCAGGTGTCACCCTGCCCCTCTCTCGTCCTGTACCGCCCAGCACGGTCAGCAGCACAGTTGCAAACACCAGCAGCACCTTACCTCACTACACCACACCTGCTGCACCTGGGACGTCGACTCGCTTACAGCCCCCAACGACGTACTACTCCATGGGACCCGGAGCCCCTTTGCAGGAGCAACAGTCTGTTTTCGTGCCCCCGGGTGCAACACAGGAGCCCCTTAAGCAGCAACAGCAGCCTACCCAGCCTAGCTTAGCCACGGCTAGCATGCCACACCCTTCGCTTCAGATATCCTCGACTGTGGGCATGATAAATGGCTCACAGGTGCACCTTCACAGTGGCAAAGCTCAGCTGCCACCCAACTTCGGCCCTGCGGCTCTTTTCAATCACTTTTCGAGCATCTTCGACAGCAACCAGGTGGGCAACAACCAGGTGTGGGGGGCCTGTCACCTTCCAGCTCGCACTCCGCCAGAACAGCCCTACAGTGCCCCACCTGCATACATGGGTGGGATGGGGCAGATGGAGAGCACTATGCCCCCTCCTGATGGCTCCAAGGCCCCAGGATATCGTTGCACCTCCCAGCGAGTCGTCTCTAGTCCCATTGGTGAGTCCTCTAAAAATAACTTGGAGTTGTCAAATTGCTTTACAAATCAGGTTTAAATTTGACTGCTCATTATTTTTTTTCTGCTATATGTTTTGTGTCCAGTATTACGATAAATTGTGTTGCTTTCTCAAAAGCAGTAGTGTAACATTCTGCATAGTGTACTGCCTGTCCAACAAAACACCAGTTGAGTGACAAAAAGTGATGCTAAGAATGCTTGTTGGAAATCAACCAAATAAATTTCTAACTTTTAAATTGAAAATTTTTACATTTTAAAATCTAACTATGAAATTTACCTGTGTTTTTTTTTTTTTTTGGTGGTTTTCTTGTCATTTATTGACACTCTTATTGTTAAACTAAGTTCATGTTATATTTTGTCTATCTGTGTGGTCTCTTTGTTCTGTAGGCATGCACCCCATGGACTCGGGCAATTCCATCTCTTCTTCCACCGCGCTCACCAGCTTTGCTACAAGCATGTCTGCCAGTCCTGTTTTCCTGCAGGGCCCGGCTCCTGTAGGAACGCCCTCTTTCAGCCGCCAGCACTTCTCCCCTCATCCTTGGAGCGCCTCCACGTCCTGTATGCTGTAGAGCTGTCCCCTTTACGTGACTTTACGTACACTCATGCAGGCAGATTTTTTTTGACATGCATTTTATCGTCTGTGTTTCTTAGGTGAGTCTCCGGTGCCCTCTGTGTCTTCTGGAGCCTCTTCCCCTTTGTGCACATCCACTGTGACACCTGCGCTGATCCAAGCCAAGCCTAGCAGTTCCAGTCAGCAGGACCGCAAAGTGCCCCCACCCATCGGGACAGAGCGTCTGGCTCGTATCCGGCAGACTGGCTCCGTCAACCACGCCATGCTGCCCACCAGCTACACGCCGCCAGTTGGACAGGGTGGCATCTGGTCTTTCGGAGTGGGAAGTGCCTCTGGTGAGTGAACTGAGGAGAAATTTTATTCCTTCACCAACTTGAGCCAGTCTGTTATGTAAATTTTCATATTTAAACCCCTGTTTTCTCTCTCCATTGCACATCTTGTTAGAAGCAATGTCAGGCTGGTCTCAGCCCATGATGGGAGGACCCGTGATGCACCAGCAGCTGCAGGAGCAGTCGGCCTTCTCCCAGCACCAGGCTATGGAGCGAGATGACACGGGCATTGTGGCTCCATCTAACACCTTTCACCAGCCCATGCCCACTAACTTCATGGATTTTCCAAAGGTTTGAGTAGCACTGAGAACACCTGCAATGTGCTGTCATTAAAAATGCTTTTAAAATCGCATTTGAGAAATTCTACAGAAGTGGTGTAAAATGGTAAACAAAAAAAAAGGTTATAAATAACGTTTAATACTTAGACACAATTGAAATATATTAAACAGTAATTTAATAAATTCCAATATTCTCCTCTATTGCATGCCCCCCAGTTGAACCTCAAGACTTAAAATGAAGGGGGAAACAACTTTATTATTTATTTTTGCATTTTTTTAAATTTTACATTACTGAAATTTACAGAAGCCATAAGAAACCATGTATTTTGTTCTTTATTGTTTTCTCATGATCTCAACTTTAATTTTCTTGCGATCTCGACATAACAAAAGTTGTTTTCTCACGAGCATCACTTCATTTTTCTGTGTACTCTACATAACGTGTTCCTTTTATTGTTCTGGAGGTAGCAAAAGCTTAGCACAATTTCATAGCATCATGGATGAACAAATTTGTTTTTACTTTGATCAGGGACTCATTCCAGCTGAAATAGCTCTGTCAGTGATTGACAGCTTCCACATTAAGTGTGCGACACTTGAGAAGGGGACACTCCCCCTCTCTCTTACGTTCATCTCTACAGCAGGTAATTTATGACTGCGATGGCGAAGACTCCAGAGTGCATGCAACACAAGTTCCATCCACAAGGCGCGAGATTTTCTCGTGGTAAAATTACATCTTGAGAAAACAGCTTTTTGTTATGTCAAGATCACAAGAAAACATATTTTATGTGATGATCAAATGAAAATAATGCGTGTCTAATCTTAAATAATTTTAAAATATTATAATCAAAAATCATACGTCCCCAATTTTAATGCCAATACCAGAACAGGCAAAAAAAAATTATTTTGGACTAAAGCTATATTTTGTGACATTGTTCTACTCTTGGTTTTCTGCCCTGCTTTAGTATTGACAAATTTCAGGAAGTAAAATTGTGTGTGTGGGGTGGGGGGGGAGGTATCTAAAAGCGGATTTTGCTGTAATGTACTTCAAACAACCCTGTGTTAATATAATTGATTTTCTAAAGTTTTGATGTAATATTAATAAAGTATCAACAAGTTTTTTTGAACTGTTGGGGGTTTTTTTTTTC
This sequence comes from Noturus placidus, assembly GCA_022414735.1. Lineage (NCBI taxonomy): Eukaryota > Metazoa > Chordata > Actinopteri > Siluriformes > Ictaluridae > Noturus > Noturus placidus. The sequence continues at coordinate 36,003 of JAFFST010012060.1, read as the reverse complement.
TCTCTCTTCTTTTTCTTCATGATTAGGGGTTACCAATGTCAATGTATGGAGGTACGATGATCCCTCCTCACCCACAGATGGCCGAGGCTCCTGGAGGCCCCATGTACAATGGGATCCACACCACTGACCCTGCCTGGAACCCCATCTTAAAAGTCGTCCCCAGCTCGGCTGAGAATTCAGACCCACAGCAGGTAACAATACCAAGTAGCCTTACCGGAAATTAACAAGAAATCTGTAGTTGCAGTACATTTACACTTTGACTGATTAAGGCATCAATGTGAAGATTACTGATTGATCTTCCTTTCTGATTGTCCACCTTTTCGTTTCAGGTGTGGCCTGGGACATGGGCCCCGCATGTGGGGAATGTGCATCTGAATCATGTCAACTAATCACAAACATAGAGACGGAGAGGCATAGGAGCAGTAACAAGACATACACGTTAAAGAACAAGATAATTACCTAATTACCAAAACGTTAACCTAGGCGTGTCCCCTTAAAAGTTTCATGAAATTTGAGAGATGGACACCTTTTGATGTGCCTAACAAAAAAAAAGAGAGAATCCAGTGTGGGCTTTAACGTGTTTACCACTGTCTATGAACAAATCGATTGCCTGTTCAACAGGATACATTTTGAGTAGTATAGCCATTTTGACATTTAAGCCCCACGTAAAGCGTTCTTGGTCTGCAGGGCTCAATAGGACAGTGCGCTATTTATACTCGCCCAAGAACTAGATTACGCAACGAGAGAAATCAGACCTTTTAGAGTGGTAAATACATGTATAATTGTTTACATACTGAAAAAGGGTTAAAATGAGAGTAAATTTCATGTCGTATAGTGGCTCTACTTTATGTAGCCTGTATTAATGTGAAATATTTACCTTAATATTCAATAAAAAGTTGGAAATGTATACAGGTTGTGTCATGCCTCTAATTTGCAGTGGTTGTAGACTTCAGTTATCCACAATGTTGCTGTGTGGACAGGGGGTTCAATTTCACACTTAATGGTCCACCACAGAGAAAGGTCTTAGAAAAAATTAAAAACAGACCTGGCTCAAGGAACAAAACCCAGGAACAAATGGTATTTTATTAAAAACAATAACCAAAACCATAATCATCCTTAACTGTTCTAGGTCAGAAACATCAAGTATATATATATATATATATAAATTGATATTTATTAGAACAGTTAAGGATGATTGTGGTTTTGGTTATTGTTTTTAATAAAATACCATTAATGATATTTTTTTTTGTTTATGCATTTAGATTATTATTTATATTTTAGGTCTAAACTATCACATCATGTGAGATTTCTTTAGAATATTTTTGGTTTGTTTTCATGTACCATCCTTATAGCAGTATTACTTTGAGGCTTTAACATTTGGCTATAAAACTAATTGTATAAATTAATATACAATAAACTAATTGCATAAATGTCTTTTTCAAAATGTCTGTTTTTGGATATAACTAATAATAAATTTGGTGAGATACAAAAAATAATTACCTTATACTTGGAAGTTATCAGTCACCAAACCGTGTCATTTTGAAGATGAAAATAAATTTACAATTTAATTTTGCAAAAGTGCTTCACAGTTTATTACATACTACCTGCTCAGTACAGATCCAATACTGCAATTTACACTGTAAACTATCAATCCTAAAATTATAAGCCAAGGATAAATTGTGATGCTTAAATAGATACTGAAGCATGTAGTTAATTTTGATTGTTCCTGGTGCCAGTTCCTAGAGGTAATTATAGGAATATATTAGATTTGTAACGGAGCACTTTAATGATATCAGTCTGATGATTAGCACGAACAGTCGTTGACATATGATGTACGTAATTGTGTGTGGAATTAGGTGTAACTACAGCGTGCACTGTGCTTCCTCTCTGAAGAATATGCAAGCAGAGACCATCCAGGAAGAAAGTGTTACGGTTACAGGCTGCCGGTTCAGCACCACCAAACTTCAACACGGGCCGTTAACCATGCATCGTTCTGGGATGCTGAACCACGGCTGTGTGCTCATCTTCCTTCCAAACTAGGTTGTGCTTTGTAGCACACACTACATATGTGTATGTGTATAATGTGCCTGCCTTCTAGGCTCAAAAATAGCTGCTTACACATTCGCATGGGCGTAACCACGCACTCTTTGGGAGGTCGTGACCCCCCCAATGTTGAGGAAATACCAATCTGTCCCCCGCAATATACAGGAGAAAATATTCTCTATCTGTTCCGCTTTAATTTTCCCTGCCAACGGATCTGTCTTTTCTTCATCTTTTCTGTTTATTTTATTTATCTATTTGTCTATTCTTTTTTAATATATTCACGTTTTTAAGGAAAATCGGTGTGTCCCCCTCCCCTCCAATTGTACACTTGGTTTCGCCCAGACTCAACGCAAGTTCGGTGATGCATTTGAGCAGTTTCCCCATGCTGTGGGAGCTTCTATCACTCAGAAACCACGTGATTTCAAACAGTAACTGTCATCCTAAAACTGTGTTCTAAATATGCAAATGTTCAGTATGAAATTTTGGAAGTTCGGCTGCGGGGGGGTTGGTTTAGCGCTTGGACCCCCCAATGTCCATAACATGGTTACGCGCTTGCATTCGGCCCAGAAGACACAGGCATTAGTGAATCAACCATGTTTGGCCTGGAACATTGTGCTTTTGAGGGGCATACTGGTGCTTCTCAAAGTGGTATGTGTGAAACCACACCCTGGGGTCCATGTCTGGAGTATAAATAACGTCAAGTAATGTGTTTTGTTATTGGAAATGAATAAAAAGCTCTAGATAATTGCCCAAATTTAAATATTTTTCAGTTGCTAGGGCCACTGGCTGAAAAAAAACTGATTTACTGAAGGCCACATTGAAATTCAGTGGTGACACATCATTTCTCTGGAGAGGGAAGAAATGGTTATAAACTACCGTAAAGTGACGCCGTTTCACGACACTGAGATCTGACATGGCATCACCTCAAATCACATGTAAAAACATTGCGCCATCCTCAGGCTCCGCCCCTCAACACAGGTTCCAAAACCACAGGCGCGGGCTGGAGTGAGCGTTGTGTGTGTTGAACATAGCACGAACGCACACGCAGGTATCGAAGTTCCGCTTTACTATTTTGGTGCTTCTGGGAACTCGTATACACCGTGTAGAGCTCGAAAAACGAACTGTTCAGCCAGTCGCTTTTCTGAGTTAACTACCCGGCATCGTTAAGACTACTTTCTCCGAGTAGAAATCATGTCGACTGTCCGTGACGCGTCGTCGAGCTGCCCCATCCCAAGCCGTGCTTCAGTCCCGCACTGCTGGTCTTCTCTCTCCGACTCCTACAGCCAGACCCCCGGCGGCACAGTCTTCTCCATCACTCCTGGAGGCAAGTAACCAGTCACATCTCATGTTTGTATTTCTTCAGAAGCAGGTTTGAGGTTTATCTAATTTTCATCTAATTTGCACGAAAAAGTACTAACTAGTCCGTAGCCAGCAATTGTATACTTTTTTTTTTTTGCGCGTCATCGACAAGTCAGTGCGCGCTCCCGATGAAGTTCACGTGAGACATTTTAAAATGCTTAATGTAGCCTACCTAAATAACGATCAGACGACGACACATCTCTTACACGCTTCTCATAAACATTGTCCACTGCCTAAACGATGAGACTAATCTGAAAACAACACAAAAATTCTGTAATAGACAGTGCGATAACGTATTATTCATGCCATTAAAAATAGTTTCTTTCTGTCATGATATTAAACAAACTCTGCGAACAGAGCGTTTGTCTACTAATTATCTAGCTAAACACCTGTAAGCTGTAATTTGTCATGATATAACTGTGATGAGACATTATAAAGACATGCTGTCTGCTACCGCAATTCAACAAACTGCTCTTCTTTTAACTCCCATATGTTATCTTTAATGTTTTGCTTTCACCTTTACTGTGTGTGGATGTGTCCTGTGAGTTTAGTGTAATTCTTTTGGTAGATCTTACCTTTTAATGCGTCTTTACTGTTCAAAAACCTATGACCTAGAAACAAGAAAATTCTCCTACACTTTGTTGATTATAACTACTGTCTAATATAGAAAGATTGAGGATATAAACTAAATATAACGATTTTGTGCGGTTGATCATTGTATTTTTTCTTGTTAAGCATTTTTTAATGTCCCACTTCTTAAATAAAAAAGAAAAGTTTTAATTCTTCACGATACCTTTTGTTTTGTTAATTTTTGGCCAGTTGTGAGACCACCTGAGTCTCACAGTTTTAATCGTCCTGTTGAGTATCTCTGAGTTTATCAGAATTCAGAAATATTAAATCTAACTCTTGGCACTGTTGCAAAAACAACATCCGGGCTGATTTGCTTGTGATGGTTTGTAAAGATAATAATGTGTTCTCAACCTTAATAAATAACATTGAGACCTGCACTCTATGAACACCATACAATCTCTTCGAGGGCACTTTCCGGTCATCTCTGAACACATAGAACATCTCCAGGAGGCTTGTCGAAAAGGTTTTGATACATGCATGGGCTCATGAAATAACCTTAATCCTAAGATTAAGAACTTCAAAGGTAACAAATGGAGTCTTTGTTTGTAGTGTGGAAATTGCTTGTTTAGCAATTCAGCAGATTTACAAGCTCAATAATTTACTTTAGAATTTTGCATACCTTTCTTTCACATTGCACAGTATGCTTTTGGAAAGAAAGATCTGATCTAGCACCTTAAAAAGTTATTTGGTTCAAAACTCTTTGATATAAAACCTCAGAACGGGGTTGTTCAGTTTCTTTTCAAGTAGAACTTCTTTAGAAAGCTAGAACTTTCACATTTATAAATATGAACCATAAGACCATAAAACCACTAATGGGGAGCATGTGACAACCTAACAGTAGCTAATTTGCTAGGTTTTACTAAGCTCACCAATATCATAGTGTCAAATCCTGATAATACTCCATTATATTACGTTTCATTTAGTATATCTAGATATACCCAGACCTAATCCACTAACTGGATAAATGTTTCCTTACTGCCACTGCAATACTCTATAATCATGTTTCCTTTCCCACTGCAGTAGTTAGTGTTCATAGGGCAGCACAGATCAGATAAACAGAACCACTGTGTTTTTTCAAAGCTCTACTGCACAGCAGCCCAATGAGCCCTTCTCTCTCCGATTACCACACCAACCTTGTTACTTGTTATGCAACATGTTTTCATATATATTGTTCAAATGAACATCGTGCAGACTTTGGAAGGCATAGTGAAATGCAAATCAAGCCCAAGCACCTTGTCAGCTCTACACACCATGATTTGTATTTGGCTCGATCTTGCACACATTAGAAGCAATTCTGTATGATGCATGTTGACCTTTTTTTGATCATTTAAACACTGTTTAAATGGTTGCAGGGACTAGAATCATCTACGATAGGAAGTTTCTCCTGGAATGCCGCAACTCGCCGATCGCACAGACTCCACCGTGCTGTCTTCCTCACATTCCGGGCGTCACCATGCAGTCAGCACACCCGCTGGACAAACTGTTGGAGCAGGACGAGGACCGTCAAAATGTGCCCGGTGAGACTCTTAAGGGCCTTTCACACTGAGCTCAATTAAGCCACGTGAATGTATGATGCTCTTGAATAGAAACAATAGATCCCTATGCAGCTGTTCACAGCGGGCGTGATCAATTGCAGCGCAACAAAGTGCAATTTTTATAATTTTTTTTTCAACCAGTGTGTAGATTATTCCCCAACAATCGCTGAGCAATGAAACGGGCCATCCAGTTACATTTGAGATGTAGATCATGTGCCCGGACCCGCTGCGGATGCACAAAAGGGTGAGATTGATGGCACTACAGCACAGAAAGCTGTTTTGAAAACCACTGTAAACACAGAAATGTATTCAGGAAGAGAGAAGAGAATGAATTTTGAGTTCTTGTTGTCATTGCTGTGTGAGAACAGGGAACTTTTTGAGAAAAGTCCATTGTCTTTCTTTTTGTGTTGTGGTTCTACCCGTCCACATCTAAGTGATTCTTCTTCTCAGTGGTTAAAGACTATAGGCCGATCAGCTGAATAGTGGGTTGCGCCACCTAGTGTGCAGGCATAAAATGCATTCTTTGTCAGCGCCACCTATCGCGCAGGAGTGAATTAGCTGAAGGCGATCAATTGTTTTGCGATCAATTGTTTTGCGATCGGTGTGAAAGCACTGTTCGGACGCGATTCGCTTCACATTTTTAGCGTTCAATGTCAAAGGGCCTTTATTCCATTGTTTTCTCACTGTCACTGGGCTCTACAGTTTGACTATTTCAGTCACATTTGCAACTGAAAAGTACTTTGTATGACTATATGAAAAAAATATTTAGGCACACCTGTGCGAGTGACCTGTTCGAAGTTGTGTAATACAATTGGAATAAAAACTCCCAACTTCAAAATGCATGTAGCTACACTGTGCTTGGCTATCTTCGCACTGCTTTTCATCACCTCAGTCAACCAAACGTGTGTAAATACTGCAAAGATCTCACAAAACGCCATCATTTACTGATCACACAAAATGACCTGAACCTGCGACTGTGATCTGCTCGTGTAGACATGTCGTGGGCCAGTAAACTAATAATAATGCCAACGCTACAAGGTGGGGTTTAATTCAGTCTTTTTTATTAAATAAAATGTCTCACCAATCATAATCAAGAGTAGTAATTGTTCAGTCTACAAACATACAGTACGCTGCTGCTCTTCCTTCACGAACTGTAATACATAGCGCATTCACTTCATTTAAACTCAGAAAAGTAAACTCCAGTTTTCGTGTTTTGATTTAATCCCCCCAAAACACAATATTATCAGTAGACATTGCAACACTGTATTGGGGAACCGATCTAAAAGGAACAACTGATAAGCAAACAAATAAAATATAAAGACATAAAATGTGTGTAGTTATAAATAAATCATTTAATATAAAATTGGACAATTAACTCATAAAATATAAATAAAAGGAGAATTGAAATAATGTTTAATTACTGTGGGTTGCATTTAATATCAATTTGATATTAAGGTTAGTAGGTTATTTCTTTAAAAGGCCATTAGCCTTCTTTTTCCTAATATGAATCATGTTTGTGTTAGTGTACTTTTTTAATTAGGACTCTTTATTCCTTAAAATATTTAAAAATAAATATTTTATGCAATTAACCAACAGTATTTCTCATAATTTTTCATTATACTCTATTATTTTAGTTCAATTAACAGTAACCATGAGCAGATCTTACATTTAACTGTTGATGAGAGACCTCCTGATTAAAGCTTAGACAAAAAAAAGTTTGGTATCTGGATCGGTTTTGGTCGAAAAATCCTGATCAGAGCATCAGTAATGAACACCATTACACTAAAGCGCTTTGCATCTGACGGGAAAATGAACTCACCCAATCACATCCTATGAGATTATTCAGATATATACACAATAAACACAGAGCGGTTCGAGAACTGACTCCAGCTCAGAACCATGACAGTGGAAAATGTCTAATAATGTAGCTTTAAATATATTTAAGAGGAGCAGACGTCAAAGACCGAACATTGAGGTTTTCCATATTTGTTTACAAGGTGGAACAGGTTAACGGTGGTTGTTTTTTTGCATACAGTCTGTAAAATTAACTGAACATATTACATTTAGTTTATCAGAAGGTAAATTAATTTGTCATGGCTCACACTATGTTCCTAAATTCTGTCATAATTGACCAGCTCAAGATCTCATGCCTACTTGTGTGTTATATTGAGGCATATTAATGTTACCATCTCTAAAAAGCAAGAAAATTAACTTCAGCCATGCTCCTGAATTTTTGACTGTGCTCCTAAAATAAATTGTTACCATAGAGCCCAAATTCTCTTTCTATACCTTATTTCTTTCAAAAGAGGTGTTTGGATTTGTCAGCATACATGACTAATTGTTAAACTTACTCACATGTTAATATGTTTTTTGTGAATACTTATTGATAAGATTATAATGGATCTCAGAGGGCAGTTGGCTAATAAATTATTTTTTGAAAAGTGTATGAAACGCTAATACAAAAAAAATCAACAATAAAGGTCTTGAGATGAGACGGACAAACAGGAAAAAAAAAAAAAGAGTTGTCATTTTATCCACTTTGAAACACTGGCATAATACAGTAAAACTCTTGTGGTGTTCATGTGAGATTAGACTGAAACTTCTGATTTTATGTGTCCAAAAATGACTGCTTGTAAATGTACTCGAGAATTAAAAAGTAATTTTTCCCACCAGTTCATCTCCATTATGGTCGTTTGCAAATTCCCAACCACCAGCTGCTAATAGGGGAGGCTGAAGGCTAACACTTGCTTCTTCTGAGACACATGAAGCCAGCCAACTGCATCTTTCCAAACTCATGATGCGACACAAAGAAGCGTAACACAATCGGTGGAAAGTGATAGCTGCTCTCTTCTGCACACAGATGCCCGTGATTGGCTAGTCTATCTATGATTGAGATTGGAGAAAGAGTATACTCCTCCCCTATAGAGCATGGCAAATTTTGCTCCCTTAACTTAAGTGAGTTTGGAGTAAATGCATTTTTTTTTTCTTCTTTCCCTTCAGTAAAGGGAAATTTGTTGATCGCATTTCTCTTAATCTTAAGGTCACCTTTTGAGGAGACAAGGTAACTTTTTCCTGAGAAAAGTAAACAAAAAAGCATGTGAGCTCTTGGCAAGTTGGTTCCTATAACCTTTCTGTGTACTATACACCACGTGCAGAGCATGACTCATAGGGAGAGGTCACTTTCCCCAAGCTCTGAACTCACTCACCCTACTTTCTCTTTCCACAGCTGATGACAGTCAGTTTGTCCTGGACATCTGAGAGTGCGATATGGCTCCTCTGGAGAAGTTGTCTGATCTGAGAATCTATGGGGTTCTTCTATTGTGAAACACCAACGCTGTGTTGTATTATATTGAAAAACACTCAGAGATGAAGTTGTGGAAGAATGCAGGTGGGAATTTGATAACTTCAGTTATCATGAGGCTAAATTCTGCTTAATTTTTTTTTTATACTTTTACACTTATCTGAAAGATAGATGTTGGGATTTTTCCAATAAAGGTTTTTATACTGGTTCTCTGATGGACTGGAGAGTAAAAACCCTGTTAGGGTGATTAGTCAGTACCTCGTTTTGTGGAAACTTACTGTATTGACTACCGTTATGTTAAATAAAACCTGAAAAAAACCACAGCACTTGTGATTGTTTTTTTTTGTTCGTTTGTTTTTAATTTTTATTTTGTGAGGGTTTTTTTTTTGCCTCAGCTTTTATGTTGTCGTTAATGATAAACCTGTGTGTGTGTTTGTGTGTGTGTGTGGTATGACTTGGATGAGGTGCTTGACACGTTTCTCATGTGATCCCCTCAGGATGTGCTATTGCATGAATGGGACACTACTTGATTGTTTTTTTTTTCCCTGTAACTACCTACACAGCCTTCCCCATGATTTGCAATGTGTATTAACATAATTCTGCATTGCACTAATAGGACAAGGGTGTTCTGTCTACAGTAGCCTGAAGAAAAAGTGCAAAATAGCAGCATCACACTGACTCATAACTACAATACATGGTCATGACCATAGGCAAACTCTGCAACTTGGTGAATGAGTCATATGCAGGTAGAGCTAATTTTATCGAGTAGTCTCGCTCATCTAATGGTTTGTATGGATGACAGCTGCTCTGTTAATGGCCTCTGCATGCTAGTGTTTTGGTGGGGCTTTTTTTGATTTAATGGAGTTGAGTACATTTTGGGGGTACAAACACTTACTTTTTTTTTTGGGATTGTACCTTGTAAAATTAATTTTAGACACAGGGTGGCGTTCAGTAGGCATCCTAGACAGGTGCCCGAACCACCTCATCTGACTCAAGATCTAGAAATATTTTTGCATCATTATGTTGCTCATCAAACCATTCTGAAGAGTCCTCGTATCCTGGATTGTCATCCTGGAAGACACCACTCTCATCAGGTTAGAAATGTTTCTCGACATAGGATAAAGTTGATAAGAAGAAGAATGTTGCATTGATTTGCAGTGGACCCAAAAGCATGCTAGCAAAATGTCCTCACAGCCTTTAATTTGTTTCCTATTTGAATGTTAGAAGTGATTGGGATGACAATGTAGTTTTCAAATTTGGTTCACATTTATTTATTTTTAGGTAAACTTTTAGGTAAAGTTGCTAATTTTCCTTTACTGGTATCTGTAGTGAAAATAATAATAATAAAGAAATCTTGAGGATCGCACATGTCTTCAAAGCTGATTCATATTTCTGACTTCCTCTTGGGAAGAGCTTATACTCTGTTCTGCTTGAACACATACAAAAGGATACATTTATTGTACAACTTTCTCAACATCATCATGCTGCTGATAATTAAATACATAATTTATGACCTTGTATTTCTTGTGAACTGCTTACTTTGTGGGGTGGCTGTTTGTGCTCATTCTAGCATGATCACAAAATTTCCCTTAGCTGCACATTAAAAATACAGTCACTCATCAAAGTTGTAATGCACAAACACATGCGTCAAGATTAGAGAATACACCTCTCTTTACAACACTGTGAAATCCAGACCTCATTTTTAGCGCTGGATAATTGCAGTCCCTTTTTATGCCACATGTCAATCCCTCCAAGATTTAGTAATTTTGCGATCATACAAATTAACGCATAATCAAGCAAACTATTCGGAGGAGCTTGCAATATATCAAATTTATTGCAGATTTTCAACAGATCTGGGCCAAGATGCGTCATGTGACGTCATCACAGTGTGCATTCATCCAAAGCCCTCTTCGATTCACGTGTCGAACATGAGTACAGCTAAAATGCCTTTTTTTTTTTTTTTTTTTACCAATAAACATCACTGCAGAAGGTAGTGCAAAACAACTTCCTGCAATTACA
>JAFFST010012060.1:1936-14726 GCA_022414735.1 Noturus placidus | reverse complement strand
TATATATATATATAAAATTATGTGATAAGGAAATTTGGCTTCGTAAAGTCATACATGATGTAAACCAGTTATATGTTGAGGCAGGTATGTATTGATTGATTGCTTCAGTTGTCTCGTCCTTATTTCTTCCGTCTTGTACTCATTAATTGCTGCTCTCAGAACGACGATTCTCTCCTCTCCTGCTCGATAGCTGCAAAATAATAAACAAATAAACCCAAACAAACCCACACAGATGTTCAGTTTAACCATTTGCCCGCTCAAAATATCGTAAAAGCTTGTCCGGATTATAACAAGATTAACCATTTTTTATCCGAAAGAGTCGACTCTTAGTGGAGGCCGAGTCAAATGAAACATGATTCATCCAAATGAGATGAATTCCCATTACTAATGGAACTGTACAAAGTGGTTTGGATGACAATATAGTTAACCCAGTATTTGATTTTAATATTGTTGTTATATTTTATGAAACTACAGTACTGTGCAAAGGTTTTAGGCACCCTATGTTGTTTAGTACAAACTTTGTGACAGATTTTTATTTCATGACTGCTACATTATCGAGTCAGTACAAGAACATTTTAGATTTCAAAACATTAGATTTCCAGCACAAAATGAAATGTTACAAAACAATGATTGTATGTCAGTAAAGAATGCAGCATATTATGTAGGAAGGCTGGGTTTTGCTGCAAAAGTAAGCAATTCTCCAGAAAAACTGTGGTTGGTTCTGCAAGATGCTCAATAAAACTTACAACTTATAAAACTTTAAAACTTATAAAACTGCACAAATTCTTCCTGAGACTACTAATTGTTTTTTTTTAAGCAAAGGGTTGTCATATCAAATATTGAGCTAGTTTAATTTATTACTGTTTATGCTTTTTATAATATATTTTTTTTTTATTAATTTAGAAACATTTAATTTAATTATTTTTGAAGGCCTCTTTGCTCTACAACATTTCTTTGCACAGTACAATATGTATGAATGTTATTAGAGTCTTTTGTTGAGGTGAGTAAGCAGAAAACCTCAAATTACAGACCACCCAGAAATGTTTTTTAAGGAATGATTCAGCAAAAATGAAATTTACACAATTTTCCCTTTATGACATGATGACATATTTGGAGTATGATGTTTCCTCTTGGGTGGGATGATCCGATATTCTTGGATGGAATCCTAGCTATAATAGCCTCGTAGCCCCATATCTTAGCTGATCAATTTTACTGATGTGTGTTTGGAGTAAATGGAAACCATTTATTTAATGTCTAACTTAACATAATATAAACTAGCGTACGTCTAGATGGAGGTGAACATGTGTGGATCTTGTAGAAATGTGAGTTGCGTTAATGTGAGGAAGAAGCAGCTGGCTGAATGAGATTATTTCACGCGTGTGACTTGGGCAGCAGCTGTGTATTTTCACTCCGAATTGACAGCACACTGCTGATTAGATTAGAAAAGACCCATGGGTAACAGAAGCAACAGTCCTCATGTCCATTTTGCATTTCTTTTTTATCACCATGAGTCGGCCATCTTGTCTGTCAAGGTATTACTACACCCTGCTGCTTTGTCCTCATTTGTATGGGTTTAAGTTGTACATTTATAGGATCACTTTCATTTGAAAGTGTGAGACTATTTGTTAGTGCACAAAAGGAGACAAGTAAAGAAAAACCACACTCGCCTTCTTTGGTTGGTAAAGGGTTCTTTTCTTGGGTTTGCGTCTTCTTCAGTTTTGTTTTATCGAAGCTTATGATTTCCATCATGTTGGGTTTGTCGGCCATGACTACAATGACTAAACAGAATTGATGCATCTGTCACTTAAATATGATATCCTTTACAAACACTCACTTAATTTCCTCTGATTTATTTATCTAATCAAAGAAAAACACACATTAATTACAGATGGTGTGGATATCATTTGACATAGATGCATGTTTCTAATTAAGTACATTGATAGAATAAAGGATTGAATGAATAAATGCTTTTATAATGGTAGACAGATATACTAAGCTCGTCTTCAGGTCATACAAGTGTACTGTACTGTTCAGCTAATGTCCCTTCACTGATTCCCCTTTGTTCTTCCTCATGGTCCTTTAACCAGCTACATCTCGACCTTCCACTTCATTCCTTCTTCTCATTTCTAACCTTTATAACTGTACTAAAAGCAATACAATATAAAATCACACACTCTCACACAAAGTATAATAGATTATGTCTTACCAGGATGAGGGTGTGTTAGATGCAAGGGCTGCAGTCTGTCTGAGAAGGTTGGGAAGATGAGTCTGCTTTTGTGTGTGTGGTTGGGATTGGGAGGGGGTTTCCCATTAGCCTCTGGCCCTATCTATATTTCATCACATACTGATGCCATCAAATATTCATGACTCAGAAAAAAGTAAGTTGAGTATGATTAGCTGATACAGCACAGACTTGTATTATATGTTTCCTGCAAAATGACATTTTGGCAAACGAATATTTTAGACAGCGTTCAATTCAACCCTTGAGGAACAAAAACAGTAGTCTTAATGTCCACTGGTTTTATGTTTTTATCTTTAACTTCAGTAATCATATTCTTGCTATACTTTCTGTCAAGGCATCATTACATACTGTTAATTACCTTGTTCTCCTATATCGGACTGAATGATACATTTGTCATATGAAATTGTTATGTATTTTTAGTATTTTGGATGTATTTAGTTAAGTCATATTATTCACTCAGCAAGTAAAATCCAAAGTGTTCACACATGGCTGCCTTTTACAAAGAAGCACAAAATGGAGATAAAGAAACAGTAAAGAAAAATCAGAATGGCAAAATTAAAATTTGACACAAAAAAAAAACAAACCATAAAATTAATTAAACAAATACACAGTATTCCATTAATCACAAGAATATTCAAGACATGTTTTTGGTTTTGTACTGGAGCTACAAGGCTAATGTAGCAAACAAGAATAAGAAATTTAGAGGCAGCAGGTTAGCATCACCAGAATCATCATACATCGCTTCCTAAGCACCGGAGTCTGACATGAGTTGTGACCAAATCCTTAGATAAAGACCTTTGTTATTTTGAAGTGATTCAGTTGATAATATAGTAATCTGTAAAATGTTAAAGTGATATAATCTTTCAGTTGTAATTACCAACATTAGCTTTTGAGCTGCAATGCAAATAGTAAAGAAGCCAGCTTCAATCACCATCCCTGACTTGGCTCAGTGATTTCACTTTCCTTTGGGAAAATTGGGTGCATTTAATTTTGGGGCTAAATGATTCCTTAAAATGTAGACCATTGTACATAATTATGACATAAGGGACCAACAGATTTGGGCCTTAAGGATGACTTTGTAATGTTTAGTATCAGTTGAAATTAACTTATTACTATAGATCCTGCAGATGTCTGAACTGGAATCTGAATATGTTAACAGCTGAGAATGTCCATGTGTTATCCAATAAATAGCTGTAATTCTAGGCCCTGGTCATGCCTCTGAGACAATAGAAGAGAAGGGTGTGGTGTGTGTCAGCTGATCTTTAGGCCCTGAGGAGAGCAGTTGGTCACTGAACACATGGCACAATGTCTGAGTCTCTTCCATATGGGGAGGAGGTGAATGCAATCCTATCAATATCACCCAGCTGCCCCTACACAGAGCCATGACGGGAGGCTTTTGGGTGGGGACTGTGGAAATCTCTGTGCTCTTATTAACCATTTTTCATCATTGTAGTTTATTCTGAGCTCATAGTTGTTAGCTGACTGGAAGAGCAAACTGATTTTTTCCTCCTGCACCGCTACAAACCTGTCTGTATTTCAAATGGAGTAACTTGATATTAGCCATCATTTTCATTTCACAGCAAGTTTTTCTATAATTTTCTAATTTATTTGTCAAGTTCACAGCCATAGGAAAAAAACATACTAAGGGTGACTGCTGTTGATGCACATTATATTACATATGCTGAAGTTTATATTTATATTTTCTTCCATGCTTGTTCTCAAGCGGTCTTTTATAGCGTTTTTTGGTTAGGTTCTTTTGTTAGTTTTTCTGTTATTAGTCTTTTAATAACCTTTTATCCATATATCAACAGATGTGGAACCAGTACAAAACACACTGATGTGAATACATACTGCTACTGTAGTAATAATTCACTTGAGTAAAAGTAGAATTAGTTATCAAGGATAAGAGTGATTATTTAACTGCTTGAGTAATTACTTTGCAAATCACTTAAATTTTTTTGTACATGTCTATTATTGACACAGCTAATCAGAGTAATGCTGACAAGAACACCACTTCCATTATCAACAGTATATACAGTATATAAAGGAAACATCAGCTGTCTAGCTAATTTAGCCAAATGCTGGAGATTCAATGCCATATGCTGGCAAGCCGTAACACATCATTTTATTTAATTTTTTGATCATAGAATTTTTAATGGAAATTTGCATTTTACTCATTATAACACCACACATTAACAACCCAAAAAAAAAAAAAAAAACACAGCCAAAATCAAAAGAAAGGTCTGAAACAAAAAACAATCAACAAACATTCAAAGAAAACCACAAAAAAACCAACAAAAGAAAAATTAAGTTTACCGTCTAACTCTCCTCAATCTACCTCCAGGGTGCGTACATCATTGAAGTAGGTAATAAATTGTTGCCATTTTCCCCAAAATTTGTCACCCCTGCCTCTGATGTTGTTCTTGATTTTTTCAAGTTTTAAAAAGAACATTAACTCTTTAAGCCAGACTGATATAGAGAGGGTCCAGGTACATAATTAATTGTCTATCCTAAGTATTACGTACAAATGGGAGCAGCATTTAGGTATGTTTAACACAACAGGAAACTTCTACTGAGCACTGAAGTGACATCTTAGAGTTATTACAGAATTTTCATACTGTAAAACATCAAACGATCTGGCTAGTCTAGCTTGCTCAGCTACAGTAGATAATGGCTTACTTGTACATGTTTCCACGGGTTGGATGTTTTGATATATCTCAAGAGGTTTGTCAAAATTTGCAGATTATTGTCATGTGGTTTACTTTGAAGCATTTAAAACTGATAGCTGATCATTTGTACCATGGATGGTCAACTGTCTTCACTGTCTCTGAAATTGCTGCTTCTGACTAAACATTTGGCACCTGAAGTGTAGCCTTTTGGCAGGAAACTGTTTTGTTTTTCTTTATTGGGTCTCATTTGCACATATAGTCTTTCAACTGGATTACAGTCTTCCAAGGTTTTTATTTATTACTCTATAATGGTGAGATTAATAAAAACACAGCATTACTTTTTTTTTTTTAATGTCTATGATTTAATTACACTAAAAAAAGTATTGTTAGAGTGAATCATATACTCAAGTACTATAAAAAGAGTATTTTCCACCACTGCAAATAAATGAGTATTATATAGTAAATCCATAGTAATGGCATTATTATGAAATATGTGTAACCTGATTCTAAAATACACACTGATTAGCTTCCCTAACAGTCCACCAGATGGGCTCAGTGTATAAGACACAGAGAGAGCATTCGGTCCCTAACCACACACAAGCACTACACCACTAAATGATTAGTTCTTTGCTCACTCTATAAGTGTCTCCATAAAGCCAGACCATGTATTTTTCACTGTCAAACGTCACTGTGCACTTGCTCTTGTGGAACATATTTCAAAAAGACCCAAGGTTCAGTAAGCCATGTATACAACCCTTAACCTTTTGTGCCTGAAGTCTGTGAAAGCACTGCTCAGCAGTGCACATATTATTTGTCCTGCTGGAAATAGAGCTTGAACTCCTTTTTCATTCCCATGGGACATGTAGGGGCTTGAAAATGGAAAATGACAGGATTAGAGTCTCCCCCAGGTTACAACATATAGGAACTAATTGGATGCAGTAGTGGTTTATAGTACAACAGAAGAGACATGGAGCTTTTGCTCTTACAGTGTTGCCATGCATTAATAGTATATATTACACTATAGATTTAGTGAATATAAAATAAATGCCCTCACTTTTACTGGACCAAGTTCTTGTAACTTGGAAAGCTTTAACTAGGTTGCACCAAAAATATTATGTTTTAACCCTGATTAAATCAAAGTTTATATATCAATCCAGCATTGCAAAACTTCAAAATGGGTTTAGAATTAATCAGGACTGGCTTTGAAACCTTTGGCTGTGGCTCAGTCGGTAGAGCGGGTTGTCCACTGATCCACTAATCGTGGGGTTGGTGGTTCGAATCCCGGCCCGGGTGATCCCATGCCGAAGTGTCCTTGGGCAAGACACTGAACCCTAAGTTGCCCCCAATGGCAAGCTAGCACCTTGCATGGGAGCTCAGGTACCATTGGTGTGTGTGGGCTCTCATTTGTAAGTCGCTTTGGATAAAAGCGTCTGCTAAATGAGTAAATGTAAACCTTAATTAGCCCTGGTTTTTGTTTTACAGTAAATTTAGACTAACTTGAATCCTATTGCTCCAAATAATTACATTATACTACAAGGTTAAAAATCAGTAACAAAATGAGAGAAAAACTACATCTACATAATTTTGTATTTATTATTTACAACATATAGTATGCTCCACATGTTCACCCTTACTCTCTATGCTCTCTCTTACTCTCAGCTGCTGTTCATGTTTTTGCTGATTTTGCTTAACATATTCGGATCAACATACTTGCTCAACATATTTCTTCAGACACTCTGCATTATAATTGCTGGATATTAGGGATGCTCCGAGTGATCATCCGCCAATTGGTAATCACATTCTGCGACTCAATCGGTAGTCTCTAAATTTGGCCGACCTCAGGAACCGATCGCAGTTTGATGACGTAAAACATGTGAGGACATAACACATATGATGACGTTAAACTTTAGCACTGCAGTCATGTCATCACCAGTGTGGAATCATTAAGAGGCCTCGAAACAATTAAATATTTGCAATTTGCCATGTTCAGTATCTCACAAAAGTGAGTACACCCCTCACATTTTAGTAAATATTTGATTATAACTTTTAATGTGACAACACGGAAGAAATGACACTTTGTTACAATGTAAAGTAGTGAGTGTACATCTTGTGTAACATTGTAAATTTGCTGTCTTCTCAAAATAACTCAACACACAGCCATTAATGTCTAAACCGTTGGCAGCAAAAGTGAATACACCCCTAAGTGAAAATGTTCAAAGTGGGCCAAAAGTGTCAATTTTTTGTGTGGCAACCATTATTTTCCAGCACTGCCTTAACCTTCTTGAGCATGGAGTTCACCAGAGCTTCACAGGTTGCCACTGCAGTCCTCTTCCACTCCTCCATGACGACATCACGGAGCTGGTGGATGTTAGAGATCTTGTGCTCCTCCACCTTCCATTTGAGGATGCCCCACAGATGCTCAATAGGGTTTAGATCTGGAGACATGCTTGGCCAGTTAATTACCTTCACCCTCAGCTTCTTTAGTGTGTTTGGGGTTATCATCATGCTGGAATACAGCCCTGCGACCCAGTCTCTGCTTCAGCATGTCACAGTACATGTTGGCATTCATGGTTCGCTCAATGAACTGTAACTACCCAGTGTCGGCAGCACTCATGCAGCCCCAGACCATGACACTCCCACCACCATGCTTGACTGTAGGCAAGACACACTTGTCTTTGTACTCCTCACCTGGTTGCCACGCTTGACACCATCTGAACCAAATTCGTTTATCTTGGTCTCATCAGACCACAGGACATGGTTCCTGTAATCCATGTCCTTAGTCTGCTTGTCTTCAGCAAACTGTTTGTGGACAGTTTCTTGTGCATCATCTTTAGAAAAGGATTCCTTCTGGGATGACAGCCTTGCAGACCAATTTGATGCAGTGTGCGACATATGGTCTGAGCACTGACAGGCTGGAACCTGTCCTGTGAAACCGCTGGATGGTCTTGGCCACCGTGCTGCAGCTCAGTGTCAGGGTCTTGGTAATCTTCTTATAGCCTAGGCCATCTTCATGTATAGCAACCATTCTTTTTTTCAGATCCTCAGAGAGTTCTTTGCCATAAGGTGCCATGTTGAACTTCCAGTGACCAGTATGAGGGAGTGTGAGAGCGATGACACCAAATTTAACACACCTGCTCCCCATTCACACCTGAAGACCTTGTAACACTAACAAGTCACATCACACCGGGGAGGGAAAATGGCCAATTGGGCCCAATTTGGACATTTTCACTTAGGGGTGTACTAACTTTTGTTGCCAGCAGTTTAGACATTAATGGCTGTGTGTTGAGTTATTTTGAGGGCACAGCAAATTTACACTGTTACACAAGCTGTACACTCACTACTTTACATTGTAGCAAAGTGTCATTTCTTCAGTGTTGTCATATTAAAAGTTATAATCAAATATTTACTAAAATGTGAGGGGTGTACTCTTGTGAGGTACTCTATTTTTAAAGCCTTATTAAAATGTTAATTGTAAAATGAATATTTGTTTTGATTGTTTATTTTATTCTCAATTAAAAGAACAATATACAACATTACTGTAAATTATATAACCAAGACAACATCTGTGCTTTATCTGGAAAAATACAAGGTTAACAGTGACTTTCAACAGAATGCTTTCATATCACTTATCGGCTGCAAAAATGATCGGAGTAGTCCATTTTATATAATCTGAAATAAAATGGTCAACTATATTAAATGCAGACACATTTTTATGGTTGGTTTCACAAAAAAAATAGGAAAGTATCAATAATGATATATTTCCAAAGTGACCTTGTTACTGTTTACTTGTTTAGACTGGTGAATCAATCATGATGAAAATTCATATTAAATTCTTCTTGAATTATGAAGATTTTAATCAGAGGTTAAGATTTTAATAAGAGCTTAAAGTTTTGGCTAATGACTTGCACTTAGTCAAATGGTGAGTGGGCCAGAACAAAAAAAAAATCTGTTTAATAGACCCTTAACACATCAACAACCCTTAAAAGTGTTCACTAATCAGCATTTATCTAAAAGGTACAAATAATCGCCAAAATTGATATTTTTGCAAGTATTCAGACCTATTGCTTTGAAACCCCTAAACTGGTTCTTATGGAAAGAGACATGTTGCTTGCAAAGAGACATGCCATAACTGAGTTTATTGCGCTATAATTCTCCCTAGTGGAATAAAAGAGATTAGCTCTTTATTTACAATCTTTCAATTCATTTATGGTCCACAAGGTGATTTCATTTTAGAACACAGATTCTGAATTTATTTGCTGGGACAATTTAAACCCTTTATCAAGTTGCATCTGGCCCTCAGGACATGTGTTTGAAAAGTTTGCTCTAAACTGTCTTTAATCCAAGTTGGTACAGCTCATCCTTTATCATCCATCCATCCATCTATCAATTTCTGTACCACATTTTCTACACAGGGTCACAGGGATCCTAGAGCCTAACCCTGGAGACGGTGTTTCAACCCACTGCAGGACACACACACACTCACTCACACACACACACATACACACACACACCCACACATACACACACACACCCACACATACACACACACACACATACACACACATACATACACACACACATACACACACACACACCCACACTACGGACAATTTAGAGATGCCAGTCAGCCTACAGTGCATATATTTGGATTGGGGGAGGAAACCGGAGTACCCAGAGGAAACCCCTCAAAGCACAGGGAGAACTTGCAAATTCTGCACACAGGGGGCATATACATTCATCATATACATTTTAATAGATTCATATTTGTTCTAGTTTATCGGTGGAACATGTCTAAAATGCCTTTCACTCCTTTTCTGAACACTGAAAAACCTTGTGTATGTGTGATAGTTGTCCCCTAGAGGGTACTGTGTAGCTTTGATGTTATACTGAGGTTTAGCAGTTAGAAAGATTCTTATTATACACTAATGCATTAATCAGACACACTCAGGCACCTCTACACACAGTATTCACTTGACCATTTAACAGGACCTCTTCAATAGGCTCAAATTATGGCTCAGTGTAGCTTGAGTCTTGCTAACTGTGATCTGATCATCTATACAGGGGACAAAAAAACCCCTGATAATGTTCTGACGCTTAAACACCTGACCTCAATGTTCTGAAACAATTTCTCAGAACATTCGGGTAAATCAACAAAAGCTCGTGGGCAATTTTTTAAGAAGTCATGTCCCACATTTCACATCTGTGAACAAAGTTCCCTCCTCCATGTCCCCCTCCCATTCTCCTCTGCCTCCTTGGAGCTGAATCCCCTTGACATGTCGCAGCTGTGTGCAGCAGAGCAAAGCGATGTTCCCTCTTGTTGGACTCCACTTCCCACGTACTTCCGCCTCTTGGACTTTGTCGTTATCAATTCATTCACATGGTATTAATCATTGCCATTCAAAGGGTGGTGTGCGGCTCCTCCCAGAGCCAGCCAAGCATTTAATGCCCTGAACAACCCTCTGATTTCTTCCCCGTCTCCCTGGAACAGGAGGATAGACAATTCATTGCTTGTTTATTGTGATCACAATACTGGATTTTGCAGTATTGCTAGTACAGAAGGTTGAAACATGTAAACGATTTCTACAATAAATCACATACAGTGGTGTGAAAAAGTGTTGGCACAAGGGAGTTTTTCCTTGCCATTGTCGCCACTCAGTGTCTTGCACAGTTGGGATTAATTTCTCACTTTTACTGTGTGTGTACTGTGTTTATATTCCTGTAAAGCTGCTTTGAGACAATATCTATTGTAAAAAGCGCTATACAAATAAAATTGAATTGAATTGATTTGCATAGCCCAGGACAGGAGCAGTGGTTAGCTTGTCAATGATTGAGTTAAATGCGTGTTGGCAGGTGGGTGTCCAGTGGTTGTTAAAGGGCTCTTTTGGGTGGAAGTAACACTTGCTTTTATCGTTCACTTTGGCACCTTTACGAAGTAGTGAGTATCCTGCAGTCAGATCGTTGAGCGGTATAACAATCTGGGAATAGTCTTTAACGAATCTCCGGTAAAAGCCGGAAAATCCGAGCAATGATCTTTACTCTTTGAGATTATTTGTACTTGCCCAGGTTTTTAAAGCTTGGATCTTTTTTTCTTTTTTTTTTTTTGTCAGAAAATATTATCAAGTCATCCAGGAAGACGAGTACTTAGTTGAGATTAATGTCCCCCATACACTTCTCCATTAATCTTTGTGGAATGTGCTTGTGGCATTTGTCACTCCTTGTGGCATATGGTTAAATTCCCACAACCCCAAGGGACATGTGAACGCAGTTTTGAATTTTCTAGTGGGCTACAATACAATATTAATA
This sequence comes from Noturus placidus, assembly GCA_022414735.1. Taxonomy (NCBI): domain Eukaryota; kingdom Metazoa; phylum Chordata; class Actinopteri; order Siluriformes; family Ictaluridae; genus Noturus; species Noturus placidus. The sequence continues at coordinate 3,512 of JAFFST010012060.1, read as the reverse complement.
ATTAAAGAGTCATAATTAAAGAGATAATTAAAATAATTAAAGAGATTTTTTCAAAGGTTAGGTATTTGTCTTAATAATCCATTGGCTTCATTTGCACAAGGCAGTCCCTCCAGGATTTTGCGATTCTGCGATTGCAGACATTAATGCAAAATCAAGGAAACGGCATAATATTTGCTTTTTGTTTTAAAAATTATCGCAGATGTTCCGCAGATTTGGGCTAAGACATGCCATGTGACCTCACCACAACACAAATTCAGCCAAAGCCCCATTGGATTCATGTGCATTAAACATGAGTACTGTTAAAAGGTCTCATTTACCAACAAACATCACTGCGAAAGGCTGTGCCAAACTATTTCATGCAATTGCATTTTAGCCAATTCAAGTACCTTTCCACAAAAAAAGAACAAAACTTTTTGAAAATAACCAGAGCAAACTCAAGCATTTTTGGCGACAACAATCACAAAAAACAGAGGTTTAGTTCATATTAGGCTGTCAAATAACACTCAGCTTTGAGATCCATCCTTAAAAGACCTGCAAAGGCATCCATCCAGTGTTTAGTCAGGTTAATTACCCTCAATTACAAGTCGAATCTTAAGTCATAAACTGCTGCTCAAATTGATCCCAAGAGCTCAAGTTGGACTTAAGCCCAAATCCAGGACACATCAATAACATTACTGGTCACATTAGCTCTCCATTATATATAATTAGCTTCATACAATGCACTTGAAGAAACATTTTCCCCTAATTAGGAGATAAAGATGTTAGTTAAAGTTACATATATATAGCGCTTTTCTAGACACTCAAAGCACATTACATAGTAAGGGGGGGGGGACTCTTCAACCACCACTAGTGTGTAGCATCCACATGGATGATGTGACAGCAGCCATAGTGCATGAGGACACCCACCACACATTAGTGGAGAGGAGAGAGTTATGTAACCAATTCAGGATTATTAGGGGATTTTTAATGACCATAGAGAGTCAGGACCTCTGTTTAACTTCTCATCAGAAATTCGGTGCTGTTTTTACAGTATACTGTCCCCATTAAGCCCCACACAGACCACAGGGTGAGTGCCCCCTACTTGCCTCACTTCCAGCAGCAAGCTTAGTTTGCCCCAGCAGGTCTCCCATCCAGGTACTGGCCAGGCTCAACCCTACTTAGCTTCAATGGGAAACCAGGTGAGAACTGCAGGGAGATATGGCTCTATATTTTGTTTCATAATACCTGTTGGTCAATTCATCATGGCTTTGGCATTGTGGCCTTAAAAGAATAATCTAATTAACGTGTAATATTAAATGATGTTCAAATTTATTTTGTAGATGAATTTAATCATTTTCCCTAAATGTGTTGGTCTACTTTTACTTTGCTTAGTGGTGTTACGTTATTATATATATATGTGTCCCCTTTGCTGTGTCTGTTTTCCTTTTTCTCCTCCCGCCTTCTCTAGACCCCGCCTACTGCATCTTGTTCCCGCCTACTCCAACCTTGTGCGACGGGATTGGTTGCCAGCATATCCGGAACAGTACTTAAGCCTAATCAGTCTGCAGCCCAGGGCAGATCATTGACTTTGGGTTGT